>WEKY01050210.1:11761-32647 GCA_013390045.1 Picathartes gymnocephalus
AAAACAAAAAAACAAACAACAATAGGAACATATAAAAGGATTTACACGTTCTTTATATATCATTTTTACATGCAGTACCTTAAGTCTAACCTAACCAAGTAGATTTATTACAAAGAATGTAACAGTGAACTGCAAGCTCAGGCCTACACTGATTTTTTAGCATGTAACATGGTAAACCAAACTTACATTAAAAATGTTTTTAATGACAAAACCATATAGCATGCATTATTGAGTGCAACACCAAGAGTG
Organism: Picathartes gymnocephalus; assembly: GCA_013390045.1. Taxonomy (NCBI): domain Eukaryota; kingdom Metazoa; phylum Chordata; class Aves; order Passeriformes; family Picathartidae; genus Picathartes; species Picathartes gymnocephalus. Next base: position 12,011 of record WEKY01050210.1, read on the forward strand.
TTAAGTAAGCATTAATTCAAACCTTAACCACTTCCAAACAGCAGTGGTAGGCTTCAGCTTTTATATTCAACAAAGGATGAGACAATAGATGGAGAAGCAACTTCTGACCCTCCGCCTGAAGCAATGAGTTGACTTCGGCAGACTTCCAACTAAAAATTAAAAATAGTTAATTTAATTTATTTTACAGTACCTAAAGATGCAGTACCTAAAGATGCCTGGAAAACTTTTCTGGTTACATTTCAGGATAATCTCTGAAAAATACTTCCTACAATGGTATTCATTCCGAAAAACAAAAAAATAGTTCAGAGATCACAACATATTTACCAAAATCATAGTATCAATCTTTGTGTTTGTATATGTTTATTCTTTTAAACATGTAGGTAATCAAAGACCACAGTTTTTCAAAATTCTTTCATCAAAATTAAGAGCCTGACAAACATTCATGTTCATCTGAAAACATAAAATTCTACTGAGCTTCAGCAGACACCTTTGATCACATATATGAATATAAAAAAACCCTATGCTTTTAGAATGTTTTCATTATAGAGGTAAAAGTTCATCTCACTAGCATCAAGGGAATTGAGTTTCCTATTGTCTGAAACAGTAATCAAACAACAATTAATTCCAAAAGCATTAGGACATTGAAAAACATTTTGACATTTCATAATTTAAAATCACTTACTGGACAGCTCTTAAATGCAGTCTCCTTTGAAAAAAAACCTTAAAGTCAAGTTCTGAATCAGTATAAAATTAAATTTTTGTTTTTCAAGAACTTTTCCAGGCACCATAAGGTAACTTATTCTCTAACTAGAGACATAGAAAAATCGAAAAAGCAATAAAAACATGCTGTTTAATAAATGAGATGCCATATTGTAATATAAAGCATCCACAATAAAGCAACTCCTTTAGGATTTCTGAAAGTAAATAAAAATTAAGTTATACAAATATACTCAGGGCAAAGGATTTTAAAGAAGTCTGAAAGACAGGTCTAAGTGTTTAAGACTGTTTCCTTATAAATCACATAGCTTCACATACAAAATCATAAAAGCTTGTACACAGAATTTAACATTAAGCTTTTAGTAACTGAAATTCAGTTTTCAAGAAATCCACCACACAATGGCATAAATCAGTTAGAAGAGACTGTTCAATGGATAAAAGAAAATAATTGTTCATACAGGGAATAAACAAGTGAGCTCCTATTTGAGAAACCTTACCCACAAAAAGTTTTCTCAAGCAGAGTTTTACATAGTAAAGTACTCACATATTTGAGCATATGTGAATGCATTCCTGAAGCAAGGGGAAGTGTAGGTGGAAGGGTAGACTACTCAAAGCCTGATCTGCCAATTCTAGTAATTCAGAAAGATTCTTGTCCCCCTGTGAAGTAAAATGAAAAGAAAGAATGAAACTAACAAAATTAGTAAAATTAAAAGTATCCAATATTACTGGAAAATGTTTCTTAATTTATCATAATTGAACACTAAGTAGGTTTTTGTTCAGTCTTTCACTGAGAATTTAATAATTAACTAATTCAATACATTTCAACAAAAAAAAAAAAAAANCGGGGAGCTGAGGGAGCTGAAAGCCCTTCAGTGCTGAATCCAAATAAACTTCTATTAAACTCAGTAGGAATAATGCATGTCTAATATTTCACAGCATGAACGCTGTAACACTATTCAAATTACTATTTTTTTATCAATATACATCTTATGTGAGAGGAGTATAAAAAAAGATTAAACTATTAAACTTTTAACATACCACTATTAAAGAGCAAGTTAGATTTTTTTTTTTAGTTTAAGTACATACGTCTTCACCATATTTGGTTACCAAATACATTAAACTTGAGCCATTTAAATTTGATGGAGTTAACTTCATTGTAAAGAGCGTTTTACGAGCAAAGTATTGCTTCTATTAACTTCAGAACCTGCCTAGACAAAGGATGAATTAACTCTGATTTAAGACAGCACTATATTCATATTCTGTTATTCTTTTATATTAGCATCAATGGAACCAGTATTGTGCAAAATTGCTTATCCATTTGGATAATGGAGAAGAATATTTCAGTACTGTGCTAGAATTTTTTAACTAATAAAGCTGTTGCCTTCATAACAAAGTGAAACACAAATCTCAGCCAGTCTGGCAGTTGTTTATTAAAGCTGCAATTGTCAAAGTACTTGGTGTTTTAAATTTTCTGAATGATATATTTCACTCCTGGACAACACACATACACCCACACTATATATTTTAATAAATATAAAATAAATAGTGTATTATATAAATATATATTACATATAAAGATATATAATTATATAAATGTGTATGCTTGTATAAGGAAGCAGAGTATTTGCCGCTTCTTCTTTCTTTGCCCATAAGACGTCCTGTGCCTACTTCCAATTTCCAATTGTTTATTACTTTGTTTTTATTTCAGATGAGATTTTCTACCAACATCATGACTAGTATTAATGAAAACAAATAGAAATTAACTACACTTTGCATCATACAGAGTACTCATACTTGGGGATCTCCCGCTGCTATGCTAGACTTTAATTTTTACCAGAGAGAAAAGGAAGTGAGAAAAGAAATTTGCCTACAGGAAGTATTTTATATACTAATGTTTCACACCTCTTTATGAACTTCAGCCATAAAGCTACAAGTGCATTCAATCGAATATGCAGCTTCTGAAACTTGTTTATAAATGCTGTAGTTCTCAGTACTCATCTGCTCCAGATAGGCTGCAATGGATTCATGGATGCTGGGGTATTCCAAGGAGAAGGACATATCCAGTGAGAGAAGAAATAAGGCATTCAGCAAACCCTTTTGTGTAACTTTACTTGCCTTTGAAAAAGAAAGCTACTGTCAGAATAACAGCCTGAAAATACAGTAAAACCAACAGCATTTGCAGTCATTCAACAAGTACAATCATTACTGCTGCTACTTTAGAGAAACATATTTCATTATATGAGTTCTACAAGAAGTTTTTTTTTTTTTTCATTAACAGTGATAGTTAATTAGATGTCACTCCTAATATCAGACCTGCAACCCATCACAAAAGTTGTGTATGATCCAGGCACGGCACAAACACTGCTGGCTGCAGTCAATTCACTGTCTGACCATGAGAGATGGCAGAGAATACACAGACCGCAATTATTTCTGTATTTAATAAAAAGCTGTCTACAATTCCACACGGTCATATTGCAAACTAAGGACTGGGACTTTTCTTGTTGGTTTGGGTTTCTTCTTTTATTTTTAAGTGTACATTCCTTCAACTAAAATTTTGACCTCGAATACAGTAACTTTGTTCCAACTGTTATACACAGAATGGAAACTCTGCATTAGGTACACAACATGAAAGACAAAAATCATAAAAAGTCATTAGATTAGTATGTCTGAACTTATTTTCAGGTACAAGACTTAATATTTGTGACAAAAACACTATAATTGAAAATCAATCTTCTACTCTGCAGCAGGTTAGGTTCGATGACCGGGCAGAAACACTAATTAAGGTAGCGGTTTTAGTTCTCCTCCTCACACGGGGCACTAATTTAATGTAGTGGGTTGAGCACTCTGGCCAAACACCAGTGCACCCACTAAACTTATTTACTCATTTTCTGCTGTGAGATAAGGATTAGAAGAAATGCAAAGCAGGCTCAAAACCTTAAAAAGGTATAAAGACAGTTTTATTAACAAAACTAAAAGGAAAATAATAAGAACTAGAATAAAACCTTTAGACACTTCTCCTCCCCCCAACCTCTTCCGTCCTTCCCACTAACAAGGTAAAGAAACAAAATCAGACTTTCAGTCAGTTTACCACCTGTAAAGTAGTCTTTCTTCAGTTCACTTAGGAAGAAGAGTCTCTCCTGCAATGCTATGGAAACTTTCCTACAAGAAAACAGTTCTCTCGTGCCTCCAATATCACAGCAAATCAGCCGCCCGGAAAAGGAAATCTGTTCGCAATGTGAAAGTCCCTTCCCTTTACACACAGTTCTTCCCGCAACTGCTTTCGAGGGCTCATCTCTGTCTCGTGGGGCACTATTTTAAGGATGAGCTGTTTTAGTAGAAAAGCAAAGGGTCCTCTCATCTTTCTCTGGAAGCAAGGCTTCTCCTATCCCTGGAGTCAGGGTATTCTTCTTCTATCCCTGGGGCAAGGGTTCTCTTCTCCCTTTCTGTGGTAAGGTTCTCCGTCTCTCTGTTCAAGTTTTTCATAGACTACAGTTACTCAAAACATCTACTTGCTTCAGCACGGGTACCTTTGTTCAGGCTGCAAATAGAACGCTATATCTCCCTAGTTGTATTTATGAGTTAAAAGGAATAGTCTAATATATCATAGTCCATCACTATGGCCTTACAAAAGAATTTCAGCGTAAAGCATCTCCTCTTTCTCTTCCCTCTGGGCTTTGGCTCCTTCTTCACTGACCTCGGGGTCTCCATGTTGGTGTCTTCACCTGTCCTCACCCTTTCTCCTCCTCTCACTCCAGAGAGGATTGATGTCTGTAAGTTTCATCTGTGTACTGAGAGAGTTAGTATCTCTCCCAGGCTCTGGGCAGTGGCTGAAGCTGCTGCAGACTTTTCCCGGAGAGAGGGGAGCCAGGGGCTGCAGGATCTCAGCAGCCAGGCCAGGATTCAGCTGCGGCAGGATCTCAGCCGCGCCTGGCCCAGCCTGGTCCAGCCCCACAGAGCCGGCAGGGCCCGACCAGGCGAGCCTGGCCTCAGCCCAGGCCCAGGCCGGCCCTGCCAGGCCACATGGGCCCCCTGTTACTTGTTCAGAAGCCAGAAGCAAGAGAGAGATTCCCGGGCTTCTCCTCTCTTAAATGTGAATCACACAGGCATATTCAGCTCCTTAAGCAGCTAAACAGAGTGTCCATCTTAGAACTAGCCAGCCAATTGGCTCTCTCATATCTGAAGGAAGTTGTCAAGTTCCTTGCAGGCAAAAAAATCATTTTTCAACCCACAATACTGAGTAATGTCTAAGAAAACCTACATTCCACTAAAAACTAGTCCAAAAAATTTAAACCCATTCAGGTTTAAACACCTAACACTTTCCATCACACGAAAACTTCATCAGACCTTCCCATCTGAAATAAACAAAAAAACCCCTCCACCCTGAAAAACTAAAAGAACCCAACCCCAACAGCTATAACAGAATTTCTTTTAAAGAGCACTGAAAGCAAAGAAAATTAAAATCACTCCAATTTACAAAACATAATTGTTTACTACATTCCATCAGATTAAGAGTGATGATTTTACGTGTTATGTAGTTCTACTCTTACTTGCATGCATACTATAAACGAGCAGGGGGCAGCAGAGCTTTGCAAACCACACATCATATCAGAAAAAAACACTACAGGAGGAAAGAGGACACTGAATTTCAAAAAGTCATTTAAAAACAGTATTAAAAATGTTCTTCTTCTAAGATTTGTAACCAGCAGAATACACCGGTAACTGAAGAATGGACAAAGTTGCCATCTGTGACCATACAGTACCCAATACAAATCAGATTAATTTCTCTGTCCAAGGGACTATTTTCTCAGTATTAATCCCTGAGGAAGGTATCTCTTACTAACCTCTTAAAATGCAAAATCAAGAGACAATAACTTATAATTAGTGATGACATACCTTTTCTACAGGGAGAAGTATTTGGAGCAATCTAACAGTGAAGAGTGAAATGCTAATAAATGCCATTCTGTGATGCACCAGCATCACCTTGGGCTGTTCTGCACTTATATTGCTTTTGTGATATAATATAGTTTCTCCAAGCAAACCCAAGACCAGAAGCAATTTGTCTTTCTGAAAACAAAATCAGAAATACAGTAATTAGAAAAAAATGAAACATCAATATATATTTACAGTGTTTACACTGCACCTGCAGTATAATTAACACAATTAATTATGCCACATGAGCTAAAATTGCATAAATGGTAAAAAATACCACAGCACAATAGCATTGTGTTTGTCATCTATGCATCAGTTCTACACCTCAGTCTACTTTCACTTTTAGTACTGAATACTTCGCTCGGTAACTACTCATTCCTGGTTGCTCCTTCCCCATTCCTCTCCCACTTTTCTCTCTCCCCCCACCACATTAATTTCTGCTCACTACACTTCTGAACTTCTGAAATTTTACTATTTTAAAGTTCAGTCTTAATAAGGAAATATCAAATCCCGGGTTGAACCTGCTAATAAAGCTTTACCTTAAAATTAAAAAAAAATAAAAAAACCCACCTTCCCAAACCAATTCACAGTAACTTTGAAAACATCAAAGAATTTTTTATCCCTATTGATTCTCAAGGGAAACAGCAAAACTTTTTTTCTTCTTCTCCCCTATTTTAAAAAAATCAATATAACTGTATACCATTACCCACTTTATTTGCAGAGGCTTGTTTGTTAGTAGCCTGGAAACAAACATTATCCCAGTAATAATAATCAGTACGGTACGCATATGATATACTCCCCTGTAGTTCGACAAATTTATAGGCAATGAAATATACCAATTCAGATCATAAAGCAAGTAGACAGAGATATTAAGCTTCTGAGATTAAAAGTTCTGCAAGGAATCTTCAGCACTGATGTGATGTTGATCAATTATAATAGATTTTCGCAGATCAGTAGATTAAATTCAAAGAAAAAATTCTCATTCACTAATAGGTCCTACAAATAATATAAACATTTATAAAATAGAGAATAGGGAAGCCTACAGTAACATTTTAATTAATTAATGTTGCAGCTGTTATTGTTTCATATTCATTGTTACTGTCACAAATTCTAACTCAGGTTAGATTTAGATTTTCACAAATTCTGACTCAAGTCAGCATTTAAGACTACACTTAATTCCAGTTTTAAGACAAGTTTCAGTCTGCAGCTCTGGTATGTTTGTTACATGGCTGAGCCATGACAGCTTATGCTTCAGCTTTCACTTGTCTTCAGAAAAGCAAGTCAGCCATAATTATTATATCTGCTATTCACTGATTTTATAATTCATGTATATAACAACCCTCAACTGTGCTCAGCAATTTAAATTGTTTGGTCAACAGCACACCTTAACGCTTCGAATCTCTGTTGGACCAAAAAAGTCTCTCCTTTCTTTCCCAGCTAAGCAACACTGTTATGATATCTGAAATTCGTGCAGGGATCTATAGTTCCTGTGTAGGAAATGGATAGCGTGTATGTATCTTAGAATTCCAGTCTTGGATCTGAACAGTTATCTCCCTAACTTTAAACAGATAGTTTATAAGGAGTAAAGAAAGGGAAAGTTGTTATTTACATCAAATTGGTGTCCAACATTTGCAGTCAGTTGTTTTCCCTCAGATTCCCTTCCCTACACGTGTTTGTCTCAACAGCTGCTTCTTGAGGTGAAACTTCAAGTACTGTCTGATGAAAGAACTTACATTTTAAAAAGTGTCATCAATAGAACTAGTAAAAAATTACTTAAAATTTTCAAAAGCATAGCTCAGCAGAAGCTTAGATATATGAATCACTGCAGAAATGTCAGAAGCTTATAAAACAAGACAAATATGGCTGATCAAAGCCTGAAGAGCCTTACCAATTCCAATGCAAAAAGGCTGTCATCTTCCCAAACATCTTCTGAAATAGCATCACCAATAAGGGACATGTCTTCAACAAGCAATTCAAGAACTTCCATTGTCACTCTCCTACTGCCTATGAACACAAATGAGAGCATAAATTCAAATACAGACAAATATTACATTTTGATATTCAGAAGACACCACTGTAAACAAGAGATTATTCCTAACATGAAATTCTGGTATTTTAATTGTCCTATATGCTTCTACAAAACTAATGCTAACTGTCCTTAATCACTTTTAGCTCTGAATCAAAGACAGCAACCAGCCAAAGTCATGATAGATTAAAGCAGTTATATACTTGGAAAAAAATCTGCATTTCCTTAAAACCTATAATAAAATTATTTAAGAAAATAATCATGAACTTTACAACAGCTGTATATCTGATTACTGAACTTATTTGAAGTTCATAATAAAGTCACTAATTTCCCCCATCCAGACAGCTGTGTTACAAATCGTCTGTATATATTACCTATTCCCATTAATCTGAATTTTTGGTATAGGAGTGCCTTTCTTCACCGATTTTTTTGTTTGAGATCTTCTAAAAGACAAGGAGATGAATACCCACTTGATCTACTTGCACAGTTCTCCATAACAGTTTCCCGTTTGCTTTTAGGCTGGTATTTATTAATTTTCATTTTTTCTTCTGGGTGTCTCCTAATAACAAGGCTAATCTGGTCTATTACTGACTTTTATCCTTTGTACTATTTTAAGCTTGAATATGTGGCCACAAAGAAACTTGGCCTGAGCTTAGAAATGTACAGCCTACATTTACTACAAATATAAACCTCCTTCTAATGTCCCTAGATAATGAGAAAACAGAAGAGTTAGAAGGTTTCATGAAGAACAAAGCAGAATATCTGGAGCCAGACCAAATATTTTCAGCCTCACACAAGTAAGGATGCCAAAACTGTCTGACATCCTAAGGAACCATACGGTGACAGTTTCCCTTAAATATTCCATGCAGTGCAACTGTTGGCTTAGTTACTTGTTGATGGTATGTTTCTATTTAAAATCATAGATAGATTTCACACAACACCATTGAATTTTTAATGTATCTTTTAACTAAGATAAAAATTCTGCATCCTTCAAAATCCTCAAAACAAAATCTTTTTAAAAAAGATTAATTATAACGAACAAGTGGAACTTTAACATTAATTTCTTTGTGGCATTTTCTATCTCTCGTAAATGTTACACACTGCAAAAGCCTTGTTGATATACCTGAGGAAAAAATTCTTATCTCTGTATTTGACTAGATATGTAGCAATAATGACCACAGCTTCTGCAATTTGCAGCTTGAGTGATCTGCTTTGGGTGAGAAATGACACAGAATGGCACAAGGTCTTTTCTGAAAGATTGGTTTTACCTAAGTCACAGAAGTTCTGCTTTCCATTGATTTTAGGACAACTTAACTTAATAAATTTCTCTTTTCTTGTAACAAAAAAAAAAAAAAAAAACACCAAAAAAAAAACCCACAAAAAAACCCACAACCAAAAAACAAAACAACCCCCACCAAACCAAGAAAGCCCACACCACTACTGATTTCTGCAAGGACTTTGATCACAAGGCATGTCAGCACAAAGGAAGAAAAATTCCAATTAACATCTACACAAGGATCAGAAATTAAGCTTAACTAAAATACACATCCTATTGCAAAATAAAAGGCAGCAAATTTTACAATAAGCTTACTGTTTTTTCCTTTATCCAGTAATTTAAACGTCTAGCATAAAATCAACACCCTACTATATAAGATGATAATAACGTTCATAAAAATGCCTGTTGATTTTACTAAAGATAACATCCCAAAATATAACCACATGAGAAACTGTGTGTTACTGTCTCACAATATCACACTGTCTCACAGTGTGCCTTCAGATCACAGGTTTTCAGATCAACAGGAACAGGATAAAAATATTAGTTTCCTTACAATCTGTGTCTCATTACAGCACAGTGGAAGAATGAAGTATCACCAAGTATAGTTTAAAAACTGTAAAAAACCTAAGGGGAAGATAAAGACAGGTCCACCTTTCCAGAAAGTAAAACTATTTTAATTCTATTATAAGACTGAAAGAAAGAATCTTGAAATGTAGAAAAACTGTCTTTTAACTCTGCAGACTTGAAGTGACAGGCACCAGAAATGGAAAAGATAGAAAATACATTTTCTGTAGTTTTACATTATAAATAAAAGATGCTAGAAGTCATGAGTGTGCATGTGACTAATTAATATTTAAATTTCACTATTCTGAAAGGGAAAAACAAAACTTTAATTCATTTCAGTTGGTTTGTAACAACAAAAAAAAAATTAATAATTCTCATACACATTTCATAGAATTTTTATAAGTTGAAGCCTCTAACTTTTAGTATCCTAGTCATAGATGAACATTTTCAGCTCCTATGTTTGAAACCCTTACCACATTTACCAATACTTCTTTTGAATTACATTATGTTTTACAGCTAAATATCATTTTAGACAACCTAGGAGGAAAAAGATTGTCCTCCAAAATGGTTTTGCAATTTGGAACCTCTATAAACTAAAATTTGCAGTTAGACTATCATTACTTAAGTTCCTTAAACCATTTGTAAGAATAAAAACAAGCCTTTCACCAGAACTTTTGTTTATTATTTCTTGAACAGGAGGACAACTCTATGCTTAAAGAGATCAGAACACCTTTGGTTAAGAGTGGTTATTTTTTCATCTTTTTGAATGACATTTTATCCTGCCACACCATTTTTCAACCATACACTAAATTCCTGCCACTATCAATAAAAAGCACTCAAAACATCTGAAGCAATCCTGGAAATCAATCAGAAGATTCAAGCTTTGTGACCTGAACAAAGTCCCTAGAAAAGATCTCTTGCAACTAGCCACACTACATCAGTAATCATCTGTGCCTTATTGATTTGAGGTACTCACCTCATAGACCAACTTCTTAAGAGTATCCTTTATTAAGGATGGGAAAGATACGCAAGTTAAATACTTAACTCAAAATTTTCTCACCTGTTCTTAGAAGAGGTACTGCATTTTCCAAGATGGAAACACAGAACTGAGGAAGGCTAAGCTGCTTCATCTGTAATTCCAAAGTGTCCTCATTTTCAATATCTGGTAGGTCAATGTGTCCTACGTCAAATGGGGAATGAAGAGAGACTCTGGAGTTTGCGTTTGCTTGAGTACTGTTTCCACTTAAAACAAAAAGCAAACAAAATTAAAAAAAAAAAAGGAACACAGTTAACTCTTGCAAAGAAAAAACACATATGTACAGATAATAAAAATAGTATCAAGTATTTTCACAACTCTTGCCTTAAGCATATCCTTCCTCCCATCCCAATCTTTCTCTGCTATCTACCCATGTTGCAGGAAGAGGGGGATTTTGTTTGGTTGTTTTTTTAAATGTCAGAACTTGTAGCATCACAAGTGAATGCCTAATGTTTTGGCAATCATCTTCAAAATCACTTAGAATTGTGTACTGGATGAAATACACATGCAATGAATATAATATTGCATGAGATATACCAGTTGATTTGAAATTCTTTTTTTTTGTTGATGAACAAAATCTATCAGTTGCTTGAAGCAATACCACTTACTAAATCAAATTTCAGCCTGAATTATACTTACTATATTAAAATCATTCTATATAGCTAGCCACAAGAATCCTTAGAAGGAAAATTAAGAAGCATGAGCTACGTTTAATCCTTAGGACTGTCCTGTCCACTGTAAAACAGAAAGTATTCCCTTGTCCGAGAAAGCCTTAAGTGTAATCAAGTATATATTACAATGTATACAGAGTGCTATTAAATTATAGACATATTTTTATTATTAAATATTTTATCTCTGATATATTAATATATTATTGAATATATTATATATGGTTTGTATATTATGAACAATTTATAGTTCATAACTGTATTAGTTTTCAACTGTTTTCAATAATTTAATTCCACTATCAGCATTATAATTAATAAAAATCAGAACATATTTTTAAAGTTTCCTTATCCCAAATAATGTTTAGCAATCTTGATTTCCTTTAAAAACCTGTATAACTTATAACTGGTTTTGCTTGGCTCCTTTTTTTATTATTAAACAAGCTGAAGAAACTGAATTGTGGTATGACCGTGTTACATTCTATTGTCTAATTAAATGCAAAAGATGTCTATAAGAAGTTCAATGTCAACTGATTAAGAAGTCAATAGAAAACTACAAGCAAAATAGAAGAGTCCACCAACATGTAGCTGGGGTTTGGCTGCACTTACCAGAGGAAAAGGAAGGAGAGGTATCAATCATAAAAACAATTCAGAAGAAGAAAGGTTAAGTTTCCACGCGGAATTTGAAACAGACAAACAGATAGATTGAAGAGTCTCAAGATTAAAGAAGGAAAAACAAGAGTTACATATAGAATAGCAATAAACAAATTTACATTACAATTATGTACAAAAAGACAAGATTCACTAAAAGACGCTCTTCCTTATCAAAATGAGAAACGTCAGAGCAACACTGTCATATCTCCTATTCAACACCACATTGCTCATTATGCTACCTCTGGGCTAAATTGTATCTTTGTAAGAAATGAGATTCATGGGCAGCGAACAGGTCTACTACACCACACAGGATGCAAGAAGATAAAAGTGTGCCATCATGAACAGCTCATAAAATGACCCTATTAGCACTCCCTTGTTTCTAGAAGTCTCATCACTGCCCAAACTGGTACTTATTCTCATGCAGCTTTCGTTTCTAGACTGACAGCCAGGCCATCGTTCTCTCTTGCACAAGATACACCAGCTGCTATTAAACTGTTAACTCTTCAGCTTGGGAAAATGGCCAGGGCCTAGAAGGCATAAAACCTGGCATTCATTGACAGTGCCATATTAGTTACATGATAAAAAATTAATATATTAGACTTAAATAAAAATAACTTTTTAATAAGACTGCCAAGATGTATTTACAATTGAGCTATTCTCATCACAGTCTATTTGAATACCTACGAGGTACTTAATCACTCAGCCCATACAGTACAGAGACTCAAAAGAACTACCAACAAGCACACAGTAGAGATTTACAAGGACTTGTAAAATTCCACATACTGAAAGACATTGGTACTTGAACATCAGCTTTAAGTCTGTTGTGTCAAGATGAGCAACAAAACCACACACAAAAACGTCTACATTTTGAGGGTATACAGACAATTTATAATTTCATATATGAATCAAATATTTAGATGTTATAGAACTTAAATTTGTTGTCACATTTAACAACAAATTTTAAAGACTTCAATAGAAATCTTTATGCGGCATAGCATTTTTGACAATACTATATATATACTGTTACCTATGGGATGGCCATTCCACTTAAAAGAACTTATGAGGTCATCTGCTGAAAAAAAGAAAAATCCCTGACTTTCCAGCAACAGACTGAATACATGCACAAATGCATGCACAAGCAGTAACAATTGCTAGGAAGAGACTTTGCTTAAAATGGTGGTTGGGTACAAAATGTGGCAATGATTTTATGTATTCTGAACACCACTTTAAGAATGGTTTAATTCATAAACATGGTTTGAATCTTCACAAGTTAGCAAAAGCAGTGCATCATTCCATACACTGACAAGGAGCTTAACATAATCCCGTATTAAAATGTTTTTAACTGAAGTGTCAGTTATTTCCTGTTTCATTCACCTTGAAGATACTGCATCCCAATCTTGACCATCTCCTCTAGGACGCTGAACTGTCCGTCCAATTACAGAGGGCCGAGGGCTACTACTTCCAGGTGATGGATTCTGAGAACGAGGAGCACCTCTTGCTTCTTGACAGTAAGATATAGATGAATTCTGGGAAGCTGTGCCTTCATGTAACACAAAGAATATATTTTCCCTTAGTGGAATCCAGTATTCTAAAAGCTACTACATAGTGAACAGTAAAAGTAACTAAGGTAGGATATGGAAAACACCACGTAAATACTGATGACCTAGAACAACAGATCACTGGCAAGTAGCAGAGTTTGGAAACCCAAATCCAAGGCAGAAACCACTGGAGATTCCAGCTGAATAATAAATCTTGACTTTTAAAAATAGAAACATAATGTCTGGGTAAGGTTACTGGACTTCTTGATGACAGAACTGAATTAGCAGCCAGTATCATTTATGAAGACACCAAATATAGTGGGCAATCATATGAAGAGAACCAGACTACCAATTTACAGAAACAAAGTTTTGATTCAATTCAGATGACAAAATGGAAACAAGAAGACCATTATAAGTAATCTACACCATTAAAGCTACAATATTTAAGCATTAAGAACATTGTGAAGCAACCCTTGTGATTGCAAAATTCAAAACAATGATTAAAGTATTTTTAGCCATCAGTATAAAAAAAGGAAGTTAACATAGCTCATGAAATTAGTAACTACATTGTTAAGTACTAATAGCTTGAAAACTTTTCTGAAACTTTGCCCACTTTTATTTTACAGATTTAATTTAGTTTTAGTTAAAAATCCCTCCCCTACTGACATACCAACAATTGGGAGAAGTTGAATGGGGAATCACAAGAAACTAAAACTGAATAAGTACTTTAAAAAAATGCAAGTACTTAACGTTTTTAATTAGAATTAATATTACTGAACGCCATTCCTTTAGCAAAACAGTATCACAAGACTACATTTGCTATAAGGTTCTGGTTTTGGTTTTTTTCTGTCATCATTTTAGACAATCTTATCTGCAAAAACAACAGTATCTCAAATACCTAAAAATACCTACTTTGCTCTGAGGAAGAAAAGCTTGGATCTCTATGGAAGTTGAGCCTACTTCTCAAGAAGATGCAGAGCTGTTGCAAGCATGACACAGCCTGCAAAGCCAACTGGTGTCTTCCATCTCCTCCAAAGGCCAGGTTTAGCAGAGACAAAAGGCTCTGCAAAGACAAAACCACCAACACTGAGATCTGAACATTAATCACCTTCATGAACAACCACACCAGCAAGTCTTACACTAAATATACTTCAAAAATGTTTCCAAGTGTTTTTCAAAATCACAGCAAAGAATAAATAGGCTCAACTACTGTTTTATTACTGAATGCAAGACTATCAGGCCTAAAGAAGAAGCCAAGTTTCACATTATATTTACAACAAAATCACTGTTTTCATTATGGGAGCCCATTAGCGGGTGTGCATACAACAGGGTCACAAATATATCTTATCCAGAAGAAATGAAGTATTACTTCAGAAAACATTTCATTGCTGATTAGCAACATACATTATTACACGCAAAAAACTTTAAAACCACAATATATAGCCAATGTCCCCATTCCTAAGCACCTGGAGTCAGCATAAAAGTACTTCTGTTTAACTATCTTGTTTAGAAACAAATTGAATCATTTACATCAATTCATCCTTGGCAAAGTACTTATACCAATAAAAACTTTATGTGAATTCTTACCTGAACAATCTTTGGCCTTTGAAGGAAGATCTCTGCAGGAAAATCTTGCATAATCACATCCTGAAGAAGCTCACATGTACTCCAAATTAAACTTTGGTTGTTACTTCTCAAAGAGCTACAAGTTCATATTTAAATAGGTATTAAAATGAAAAGAAAATCAACCAGTAATTATTAGCCTGAACAAGTCTTTACAAGAAAGTTATAATCACAACACTGAAGAATCTAAAGAAAAAAACCTGTGTAATTCCATTGTCATATCATTTTTTAAGTTGAATTATTCTTTAGCTATGGAAATCCTATATACAATAAAGAACAAACTCAATTCCCACATGTAAAATTAAGTTCCAAAAAGAGAAATAACTTTATTGATTCTGCATGTGAAATTAAAATGAAAACTACTGGAAATTCCCTGTGAAGCCAGTGATTACCTCAGTGGTATATAGCAAGTAATATAACTCATACCAGTAAGAAAGTTTCTTTCATTACAAAGATTCATGTATAACTTAAAAGCACTTGCATTACTTATGTGGGAAATTCCATACAGGGAGAAATTTATTAGCTATTCTGTAAGACAAATATTAGTAAATAATAAGAATCTTTAGGATAGTCTACTTCACTTTTTTGAATTGTTTCAGAAACCACTGTAAAAAATCATGTATGTCCAGTGTTACAAATCTGTGTTCTTTTTCTATATTCAGGCATAAAGGAAATTAAATATTAAACAGGTTCTCCAGCTTCAGAGATCTTTCAAAAGGAAAAAACAAACTCACACAAAAAAGGAAAACCTATGCTAGAAATCTATCCCAGCTCCGTGACAACTCATAAGGAATTCCAACTACAGAACTTTTCCTTGGGGCACTTCAAGCACTTTTTCTAAATTAAAGAAAAAAAAAAAAAGTCACTGCAGAAAGACAGTTGGAATGACTTGATGCCTGGATAAGGCCCTGTACCTAAACTTACTGGCCTAAACTTAGTTAAGCTACTACTGAAAGTATGGATTTTCCTAACAACTGTTCACAGGGGTAAAGTAAAAAATTATTTTATCCCAGCTTGTTCTATTATTAGCTGAATGAAATCTTTGATCCACTTAAGAAATTTAAAACACAGACTGAAGTCTCATGAACGAAAGACCCAAACATACTCTGATTTAAACAAAAAATGGAGAGTGACACCACCCAGCTTCAGCCCAGTTTTTACGACCATTTATCAATGCAGAAGGACAGAAATTTACAGGCCCTATTTCTGAAAAATAAAAACTACAAGGAAATGTAATGTTTCTACTACTGCACCTTTCATTTGATGAAAGAACGTGTCTATCTGTTGAAGTCAGAGTTAGCCAAGGAAATGTGGAAAACTTCAAGCATTTCACTGCAAAAAAAGAGAGCGGATGTTTTCAAACATATTATATAGAAATACTATATTGCATACATGCAAGGTAAAATAAAAAACTTAAAAACAATATACTATCTTATACAGAAATATCATTTAGTAAACATAGACTTGCACAAACTCAAATGCTTTTAATGAGAGTTTTCAGCAATACCAAAACATCACTAAGGTCATGTCAAACCCAAAAGTATGTTTATTGAAGAAAGCTTTAACAAATAACAACATTAGTGGAAGAGTACTCAATCCACCACATCATGCTTTCAATCAAATTATAATTTTGATCTGCTACTAAAGAATATTTTATCCATTAGCATGATCTCTAAAAATGGAAAACTGACCTCATGGTTTTACTCTTAAAGCAGTAGAAATTATTGCTCTTACAAAATTATGACACATAATAACTTTCTAATTAAAATAACTTTAAAGCTATTTTTAACTTAAAAGTTTGTAATAATTACTGTGCAATTTCTAAGATAGCTGATACACTCCTAAAAAACTGGTGATTTACCCACAGTAACTGCAAAGTCATATTTTAAAATCTAGATCTCAGCACCATACTGTATTTTAAATATGACACTCTCCTGTGAACTGCTACTAGTATAGTAGCAAAGACTTGCCAAAATATTATTGATATTGCTTGTCAGTGAAACACTTCATATCATTTGACAAAAAAAATTAAAGCGTAAAACTGGTTTTCATTTAAATAGAAAGCAAAGATTCCTCTAGCACCCAAATCAGTGTTCTAAAAAGTAGAAAGGTACTTCAGACTGTTTTGTTGAAATAAAAGGTACTTAAACCTTTAAGCCACTTCTGATTATGAAACAAAGATCATCCAAAAAACACTGGCAATTTAAATAATTTTTAATATTGCAGCACTTTCTAATGTACTTTAGGTATTCCAAAGAGCTACACTATTTACTAGAAAAGGGAAATATCTATTAAGATGAATGTCATTTTTATAAGCATTATAATTGTAGCTTCTGTGGTGTTAGATTTCACAGAATAACAATAGAAAAAAGAAGAGCCAATTTTGCTATCCATATTTGTAATGGAATTCCATCTAAATTACAACTCTAAGCTCTTTCTGTAATTAACATATTCTTTTATAACTACACATACCAACTGTTCTTTTGGGAGGTATTTCTAACTGCAGCAGATGATTTCTACTTTGACAAAAATATCCAGTGTATAATTCCTCTTGAGGCAGAACTAAAATGAAAAAAAAGGGTAAGTTTAAAAAATGCACATACACAAAAAGGAAAAGCTCAATTTACTTTCATGCTTTTCCTTAACTACCTCCCTTTTGCCCGTGAGTTTTAAATCAGTTTCCTTAATAGGTTAAAATAGTCTCAGATGATCAGAAAAATGGAGGAAAAGGAGTGTGTTAATGTTTATTTTTTATAATCATATTGTGCAACTGTAAAAGGTGCATTTTTCTCCTATGCATAGCTTGCATATAATACAAATAGCAAAAACAATCACACAAAATGTATTGCCTGATGGAGAACTGGCAGCCAAATAAAAGGTTTTCCTTTAATTTACCTATGTAGTAATAAAATTAACTTTTAAAATTAATTACTTAAAACCTTTTCCTACCGAAATTGCTGTCTTCTTAGGACACCTAAAAGGCTGCCCTCTTGTACATAATATATATATTGCTACATATCATTCATATGCAAAATGTATAAAAATATACACAAGAAATGTTAACACTAAAAGCAATCTCTCCAGACCAAAATATTTGGTTCAAAGGATCAAACTAGATAATGCAAGGTTATTAGTTTACAATTTATCCCAGTAACTGAAGTTGAAACAGAAAGAAAAATACAACACTCCTGTTAGGAAGCATTAGGATTACTCCATCCACACATGCATACAAATTACAGGATAAATAACTTCATGTGAGTAGTTTCAGAAAGATATAAATTAAGAATGCACACGTAAAAGACTATTCTTTTGCGTACAGTAGAAACATTAAGTCTGCCCCTACCTTGGCACAGGAAGGAAAAAATAAAAATTAAAAAAATCAATAGTTCTAGTGCACATAGTTCTAGTGAACTGTGTCTCCAAGCATTAGAGAGGTGGAAGAAACCACCAAAAAATTACTTTTATCTCTGCGGCTGCACAGTATGAGTGACAGAAGTGTGGTCATTATTACCAACTGCACTGTGTAACAGCAGTGTCTTTCCCACAGTAAGCCGGAGGATGAAGTAAGGATGTCTATGATACATAATTTTCTCCTCCAAACTCTGTTCTAAAATAAACGTTTAAGGCAGAAGAGAACCACGTGGCCTAGACTACATCTAGGAGGAAATGTAAATCATTGTAACAGACAGATAATGAGCTAGGTAACAGCAAGCAAGAGCACTTCACACATAATGTGACGTTTTAAAGGAAGTTTATGGTTTTTTCTATGACAAATGCTTATCCAATACTAAGTAGATAGTGCATACAACTACAGTAGTTTTAAAATCATTCTACTAGGATCAACTACTGCGTTTTTCTTTTTCCTCGCAGGATTTGAATTGCTTTCCAAATTAAAGCCTATTATACAAAGAACAGCAGCAAAGCATACTGGCTAAATTACAGATCTATTCAAAGTTGCTACACATTTGCTGCCATAAAGCTGTCCTCTGAAGTTGTGCCATGCTCTATGTACATAACAGAGAACAGATATTATACACTGAGGAAATGAATAGGGAATTCCATTACAGGAATGCCACCAGGTGATTTAGCTAAGGTCACACTGTCTCTGGCAGAATCTGATTAGCACACACTTCACTGATGTCTTAGGAATAATTCACCTACTATGCCTGAAAACATCAGCTTCTCATAGCCTTTTCATTTACTTTATTTTAATTTAAAATAAATTACAGTTCAAAATGTGTAATTTACCTGGTTGATCTACTGAAGGCTGAGACTGAGCTTGATAACATACTGATAAAGAACTAGAAGGGAGTTCAGAAGGAAGAAAGAACAGTCTATCCACAATCCCATCAATTATGGCCTGTAAGTTTGGATCCACATCGGAGCGAAGCTGAGAGAAGAATTCCACTGCACCAATTCCAATCATTTTCTGGGCAGCAGGTGGATGCTACATTAAGATAAATAACTGACAAAGTTAGTTTGAAGAGTCTTAAGGACTCTGAATACGGGTGGGAAATAGAGAGCAGCAGGGGCAAGAAGGAAAAGAATTGAAATTCCTAAGTTATATTTTGCTTTATTCATCTCGACCATTGTGCTGAGGTAGACTTCATTTTCTTCCCAGTGGTAGGCATGGGGATGTGTTTTGGGTTTGTGCTGAACACAGGGTTGATAATATAGAGATATTTTTGTTACAGCTAAGCAGGGTTTACACAGAGTAAAACAGAGTTTCACACGAGTCTCCTCCCTTTTACCATTCCTATTCTCTCCCCAGTTCCATTGGTGGGAAAGTAAGCAAGTGGCTTGGCATCTGGTTGTGGTTAAACCACAACATCCATCCATCAGTATCAAGGATGTGTTGTTTTTTTAACTCTGAATAGTTGCAATTTAGTGATTAAAACACAAGAATGTAAAAATCGGAGCTATCTGAAGTTTCTGTAACATTTTCTCACATTAGTTGCACCAATGTTCAAACCTTGACTTTCCAGAAACAGTGCAAATGCTTAGCTGCAAATAATGCTCCAAGTTAAAAATGAAACACTAAATGAGAAACTGAAGAAGCAGAGAAGCTAAAGCAGAAACCCAGAAAAAAACGATTCCTCTCAGCTATTTCTCTAACCCATTTGAAGTTGCTGAAATTGTTTTAATTTTGGTCTACACACAGTGGCTTTATTATTCCTATCTTTTTTAAAACACTCTGAAAATCTCGTTATGTGGAGCTACAAAGTCAAGTAACATCCAGCTTTATTTAGCTTCAGCATTCTAAAAACATATAGTTTAAAAAAAAAATGAATGTTAGTACGTCATACCTTGATCAAACTGTTCACAAAATTCAATACTTCCTCTTTTATTGGTACGACTGGGAAATTGAACCACTCCAAAAGGTTACGAAAAAGTGCTTTTTCGTGGATCAGATCAGCGTAGGAAATCAAGTTGTGGTCTAATTTAAACAGAATAGTCTTCAAAGATCGCTCTCTTATTTCTGTCAGTTCATGACCTGCCCAAAAAAAAAAGGGATTAAGAAACGTATAAAATTATTTGACATAACTTTTTTCTTATTGGGAGAAACAGAATACTGCCAGAGATCTGGGGGAGGGGAGAAAAAAAAAAAA
>WEKY01050210.1:32690-48414 GCA_013390045.1 Picathartes gymnocephalus
AGCCGGCTTATAAACTGCCAGTATCATGCCTACCAGGAAGACAAATATGATTACACTCACCAGCAACAACCTAACCAAGTGTGTTTGCACGATTATAAAGCGGTGAGACACTATAAGACATACTGATATAATCCGGTGCCAAATGCACCTCTACCGATATAACCTGATGACGGAACCTCTACCAGAGTATGTTGTGCGTACCAAAACTGCCTCGGACTCACCAGTTGGACAAAAAACTACTCAAGCCCACTGACTCGAAAGGCACCGTGTCTGAAGGGGAAGCCTTTGGCATTTCCTTAGGGAAGCATTTCCCCCTAAGGGAGCGCCGCCGCCCCCTCCGCGCCGGCAGCGGAGTGGAAGAGCAGCAGGCAGAAGAGCGGCGAGGGGCGGCGGAGGCCGGGCAGGGGCGGCCGGGTCCCGCAGAGCAGCGCCGGGCCGCACGCTGCCCCCCGCGCAGAGCCCCGCGGGCGGTGGGGCCGGGAGGGAGAGGAGCCATTACCCAGCTTCCTGACGAGCGCCGACAGCTCCATCGCACCGCTCCGCCCGCATTCAACCGCCGCGCGGACCCGCCGCCCGGCTGGGGGAGCCCGCGGAGCACCTCGGGAAATGTAGTCCGCTCGCTTCCGCCCCGGGCCCGCCGCCCGGCGCTGCGCGCGAAGCACGCCGGGAGCGCTCATCGCCCCGCGGCGCGCCGGCGGGAGCACAGAGAACTACAGTTCCCATGAGGCCCCGCGCCGAGCGCTCCCGCCCCGCCGCGGGAGCCGGGCCCGCGGGCTGGGATGGCGGCTGTGGAAGCCGAAGCTCCGAGTGTGTACAGCTATCTGCGGGCAGGGTGTAGCCAGGTGGGGCCCGCCTCTCCTCTCAAACAACTGACTAGGGACAGGATGAGAGGAGATAGCTCTAAACTACGCCAGGGGATGATTTATTCTTCCCAGTACGGGAGACTACGAGAAGGATGGAGAGAACTTTATACGAGGGCATGTAGTGGCCGGATAAGGGAGAATGGCTTCAAACTGTAAGATGGTGGGTTTAGATTAAACGTTAGGAAGAAATTCTTTACTGTGAGGGTGGTGAGACACTGGAACAGATTGCCCAGAGATGATGTGGATGTCCCATCCCTGGAAGTGTTCAAGGACAGGTTGAATGGGGCTTTGAGCAACCTCTTCTAGTAGCAGGTGCCCTGCGCATGGCGGTGTGGTTGGAACTAGATGATATTTAAGGTCCCTTCCAATCCAAACCATTGTACAATTTTACAATTTACGGTTTTAGTAATAACGGAGTGTTTGCTGATGTCACTCTGGAAATAGTTCTTGCTGTCTCGTGTAGAGCAAATAGATGAGGGAGTGAAGTAGGAGGCGAATCATTAGAGGGTTTGGGTTTTCTTTGTTACGTAACCTAGACTCTAGGACTACATTGCTTTGTCTATAATGCAAGGCAGTTTCACAAAGGAGTTTCTTAAACGTACTAAAGATGCATGGCACATTGTTGGTCATCTGATCAGAGGGCTGACCTTATTTTTGAAAATTTGTTCTTGCCATCATAATTGAAAAAAATAAATTGATGATGGGTGGACAAATGATAGAAGTTGTGTGCATATGCTCATGAATTTTTTTACATGTAACTGCAGGTGCACAAAAGATGGCCTTGTAATGGATGGGGGTTTATACCATGTATGGCATGAGAAAATACAGTTTTATCGGCACCCAACAAAAATGTGAAGGTGCAGTGCAGCACATGCAAATGCTTTCCAAAGGATGTATGTCACTGCCCTCTAAATTTATGGCTAATTGTTTCTCCACGTGGTCGCCATCACTGTGCTACTCTTTCACAATAAACTTACATTAATGTCCTCCATCTACTCTGTCAAGATTGTACTAAATTCTTAACTGCAACTCAAAACCATCTCTCATTTTCCAGGTATTTCTATCTGTAGAACAGTATAACCAAGGGACTTCATTGAACTAATTATAAATGTACTGTGGTTGCTGCAACAAGGGTTTGTTTAGCACAGGAGGCTGAACTCACATGGATCTATCAGTGCTTTTTCAAGTGCAATTACAAGAGAAGCATCACTGACTGAGTAAAAATTCCTTTTAGCTGTGCACCATATGCTCATTCAATGAAATAGGAAAAGCTCTAACCAGATGCACACAGGGCTACTCACATTTCCCCAAATAAGACTGATGGGAACTTTACGTGACCCCATGTGATACTTGTGACAAAAATAAAATGGATTTGTATCTCATTTCTGCTGCAAGGAGAAGGAATTGCCAAAGCGGGCATTTCCCAAAATAAAAACATTTCTTCAGGAGGAAGAGCTACATCATTCACATCTATAGGAGGGTTCAATCCAGGTCCTTCTCACCTCTTTAAATAGGGTCAATCTACATTGAACAAAAATTTTCTTACACTGTATTCAGTGTCGGAGTTAGTGGCTACAAAAGCAATTCAAAGAGGAGACATGCACTTTCCATTGTCAATATACTCTTGCACTGTAATTGTGGCCATTTTAGTCAGATTTTCTTAAATGAAGGCCTAATTAGGTTAAACTTTAAGAAATATTCCTAACCTTGAAAAGCAGCTTCAGTTTTGCTGCTCTTGTTTTAGACCAGAAAAGATATTTGTTTACCCAAAACTGATCCTGGGATATGCTGTATCAGCTGGTGCAATACATTTTATGCTGTTATGGCATATTTTTATCCCATTTTTTTTATTTGTAACAATAAAAAAAATATTTTTATTGTTACAAATAGAAGAGTGATATATTAAGTGTATATCTATATAAAATAGCAACTAAAACCACACAGAGTAAAAAGTTGACTGGATATTAAAAATGAAAAGAAGTGGTGGATGGACTCAATAATTGCTGGCATTATAAGAAAACGTAAATAGGGGAAGATTAGTCTCTCATTACTGGGAGCACTGACTCCCTCTCTGTCTGCATCTCCTGTTTTGAACTCACACTAGCAGCTCTGCTTTCCCTCTTACCTACTTTTCCCTTTAGCTTGTGTATTCCCATGACTGCTTCTGAAGCCAGTTTGAGCTTTTCTTTTACACTGGCATTATTTAACATGGGTATCTCTTCTACCAAGTATATTCTTACCGATGTGCAGTTAAAATGTGTAGGAGTTCCACCACTGGGAAAATTAGTCACTGATCTCATTTACAATGTCCCTTGTTCCTGCCTTACTGCACTCTGCATAAGATGAACTTTAAAGAGCTGCCTACTCCTGACTCCTCACAAATTTGGTTTTTATAATTCAAATCACTTCTTTTTTTTTTTTTTAATATCTTCTGTGTCAGATGGGTTGAGATCCCAATAAACTGATGAAAGGTGGGCAAGCAGTGGATATTGCTGTGCATCTATGTGCATAACATCTTAGCATGTAACTGCAGGTGCACAAATGAAGATGGTTTTGTAATTCTCATAGTTTTGTAGAGGTTCTTTTACAAAAGCCATCTTTTAGCACTTTCCATACAGGGTGCACTGTAATTTTAAATTTCCCTTCTTTCAAATGTCATACAGAGAGAGGACCTCGAAAAAACTTAGAAATTCTGAGGTTTTTTTAAGGAGTTTTCAGTCTTCTTTTTATTTATCATTTCTGTGACTCATTCATTACAGGATGAAATCTTATTATCTCTGCATCCTTTTTTCAAACCTGTCTATTCATAATATTTTTTCCTTCTTTACTGCTCTGACTTATGTCCTTTTACATTCTGAAAGTTCTCTGAAGATCAACATATCAAAGACTCTATCTGACAGGGACTTGATACCATTAGTGATAATATCTTTATTGTGCTTAACTGTTGCAACTTCTAGTTCTCTGGGAAATTCCTGCTGTCTGGCTTTTCACCTACCTCAAGGAGCAGCAACCTAACAAAGAAACATCAGGGTGTGTCAAATGCAAAAACCCATAAATTCCCATTACCTCTCTGATAGGAACACCAAACAGGGACTACAATGCCCATACATCACTGACTGCTATATTTAAAATGAACCTTGTGACCTGCCAGCTGAATGAAGATTGCCAAAAGGAAGGAGAGAAAGCAAAGAGATCAGAGTATTGGGAATGGAAGGAGCAGAAATGGACAAGAGAGTTGAGATGAGTTTCCCCACCTGAGAAGATTATCCTTCTGTGTTGATCTGTTTCCCAATCTGCCTCTCAATTTTTTTCAGAGTCCATTTAAAAGTATCATTTCCAGCCCTGAAGGCCTTCCTTGCTTGCCATCACCCTGGCTTTCTCATCCTTTTCTGTTCACTAGCTACTATTGGTAAAAAAATACACCAGTATCTGAAATTTAAAAAAAAAAAATCAAACAAAAAACCCAGCTGTTGGTTACCTATGTATGCAGTCTGTAGTGGACCTATAGCACATGCACAGTAAAGACAACCTGGACATATACAGTAGCTGTGTGTTTATTGCTTTAACTGCCTACTAAATTCCTG
Organism: Picathartes gymnocephalus; assembly: GCA_013390045.1. Taxonomy (NCBI): domain Eukaryota; kingdom Metazoa; phylum Chordata; class Aves; order Passeriformes; family Picathartidae; genus Picathartes; species Picathartes gymnocephalus. The sequence goes on from WEKY01050210.1 coordinate 37,138, forward strand.
AAATTAGTATTCTAAATCAGTAGGATGATAGCTGTTTTGTAAAGATTTTCTTTTAATGTCAGTGAAGCTGCATGTATAAACCCTCTCTCTTTTTTTGTGCTTTCTGCAGCCAGGAATAGCACGTAATTATTGCATTATCTTAAGGGTTGTGACATGATCACAACAAGTACTTTAATGTAAATTCCTGAATTTTACTGCTTCTAAATCAGGTATAAAATACCAAACCTAAATATGTGTTACAAAGGTTTGTATTTGCAGCAGAGCAGATGTAAATTTGGACATTCATTTATGATATTATTAATTTATTGTTTATATGTTCTTCCGTAGTGAGACTTTCTAATTTCTCTGTTTTCCTATTCAATTTTGCATTTAACTGGATCTATCTTCTATGCTAAATTGCATATGCAGATATGCAATTGACTTATAGAGTGGTGCAGAAAAAACAGTTGCATCTAAATAATAGCTAGACAATTTAATTTCATACTGATTATTGTATTTGGTGAGTCAGTCAATATCAATATAAATGTCTACCATGAACTGCAAAACAAAAGGCCTTTAAAAAACCTAAGTGAGAAAATCTTTCTTCCATGATGTTTGTTGAAAACCTATAAAAACACATTTTTATGAGTGATGAACTTGCAGAATTTGTTGGCAGAGGACGTTGTCAATGCAGACAATACCAGTAAAAAAACAACAACAAAAAAAGGTTAGGCAAATTAATGGAGAATAGGCCCATAGTCACTGGAAGCACAGGCAGGGATGTGCCCACTGACCCACTAAGGCAGTGGTTGTGGTCTCTGGGCAGGACAGCGCACTCGAACAGGGCAAAGCATCTCTCCCCCAGCAGTGCCTGTGGTCATCACTTGGGGACAATAAGATCAGGGTCCCTGGAAAGGCATTTCTTACTGTCATCTGATTTTTTAATTACCTTTTCACAGGTAGTAAGCATCTTCTTCCCTCAGAAATACAAAGCCAAGTTAAACCAAACATTGGCATGTTTTGGGTTTGGTTTTGGTTTTGTTTTTGGGCTTTTTTCCCTAAATGAAAAGGCTGGATTGAACGGCCATGAATTGAATCTGCATCCACTTCCCAGAAAGAGCTGGCAATGCAATGCCTAATGTACATAACTGCTTTGCTACCCTTGGGGGCACAGTGCATTACACATGAATTTTGGCTCAGGGTGCATAATTGCCACATATATTTTCCTTTTTATGAACAAGTTCTATGGTTATGTCATTTAAAATTAATAAACCACTGATAAAATTGTTGATGTTATTAAAACATCTAGTATTTTAGTTTGTATTAGGGCACTTCTCTACTACTTTTTTAAAACTTACACATGGTTCATAAAGACAGTTTATTCTAAAGGAAGCTGCTTCTGTAGTTTATTGCTTGGGTAATATTAAACATCTGAAGATGCTCTACAGTCCTGGAAAACAGTATATTCTTGAGAACTGTAAAATTGTCATGGCGTTTACTCTTTTCTACTAATACTAATGCTGTACATCATTGCAAAGGATAAAAACATTTAAGTAATGAGTTTTTGGATTTGGAAGGTATTCCCATTTTAGCCCACATTATGACATTTTGTTTTTATTCTGATGTAACTGTAATTAAATTACCAAGACTAAGTCAAAACAGGAAATAATTTCTTAAAATATTGATGGAGTACTAATTTTGTATCATTAATTTATAGACTTGTGAAAACTTTGAGTGACATTAATAAAGCTCAATATATTTTTGAATATTATCACTGTTAATTAGTAATAATAGTATCTGCAAGCAATGTAATACTCCTGATTTACTTCAGAAAGTGCGTTTTTCAAACTCATGTCATTACCCCTACACATCACAGCAACCTAGTCATTTTCACAAGCTTGGCCATTAATTAACTTCAGAAAAAAAGAGAAGCCAGTGTTGCGTGCCTCCCATTTATTGCTTTTCTCCAATATTATTCTTCCTTTGGAATTAATAAATAACCAAAAATGGTGCCAAAGAAAGAGGAAATGAGATTCTGTTTCCAACCAAGATTCTTGTCTTTTCAAGAATCTACCACATTTCTCAAAATTATGGTTTTCATCAAACAAAAGAGAGGTGGGCTGCTCTTCATGCACAAGGCTTGCATCCTTCAAACAGTGTAGGTTCGCATCAGGCAGAAATGACAAGAGGGAGAAAATTACTGGAGCAACTGTTGTAGTGTAAATTGTGTCCTGGTTTGAGTAGGGCATAATTTCTCAAAAGAAATACTCATACAGCAGTTATTTGACTGGAAATGCAGTTGGAATTATATACTTTATGTTCTCAACTTTTCTAGCTTTTGAAAAAATGTTGAAAACACAATAGTCATATGTTGAAATATTTGACAATGGAGTTAGATGCTCTCTATCTTATGATCAATTCAAAAGAAATACACTGGGAAAATTTTCTGTAATCATGTTCATAAAAAATATTAAAATATTTGTATACCTACAATAGAAAATACAAAGAGTTTTGAAGTGGTATATGCATGAATTGCAGATTTAGCCTTGTTTTTAATAACTTCTTATAGACTTATAAATGTTTTCCCTAACCCAGATTTGATTTCTAGATTTCTCATGTGACTTTCCTGGGCTTTGAAACTGAATCTTGGACTCCAGGTATATTGCAATACCATACTTTGTCTTCTAAGTATTCCTATTGCTGTTTCATTTGTTACTGCGCACTTTTATATAGGCACAGTTACTTCTGGAGATTAATACTGCACATTGATCAGTTGGTGTTTGTGAAGGCAGCAGAAAATCACATGGCTTTTCATTGCCCACAAATCTGACATCATGACATCTGCGAGAGCTGTAATTGCCTGAATGTTCTTGGACAGTAACATGAACAATGTGAGACTTCTTAATTTTTTGGCAAGCTTTCAGAGCTTGTTAAGACAATTAAACAGTCTTGGAAAAATATCTACATTTTTTAATGACTACAGATCTTAAAGATATTTGTTGCTGATAATTTCATCTGTAAATTGATCTAAATTGTTTCATATAATTGTCATTCAGTTGTATTCCCTACATGTTTTCCTACTCAGCCTCGTATCTCCCTTTGAATTGCTAAAAATTGAAGACTGTCTGCTGGTGTGTTTTGAATGGCAGCTCTTAGACAGTTTTTTTTGATCCTGTAAGCACTTTTTCAAAAGCATCATACTCAAGTTCACCTGTAGCACTTGTAATAGATACAGTGTATGTGGAAAACCTATTTTCTGTACTAAGCTTCAGTTCTGTCTTTAAAACAGGCATTTTTCCAAATATCCTGAGAACATTTTTCAGAAGTCAATTTGAATATGTAACCATATGTATGCCTTCACCTAGTGATATTTTCTTAGTGAACTGACAAAAATAAGTTTTAGCTAATGTCACACTGCTAAGTCAGAATAGCTGCCAAGCACTGAGCTGGATGGACTGCATTCTGCCTCCAGAATTAACCGCAGGGCTGATTATTAGCAAGATCAAGTCTCTGCAGTCTTCAGTGGCAGTAGGCAATGAATGACAGAGAGCAGAGGGGAAAGGGGCTCATTTGCAGGTAGCTGAATGCACTTTGTTAATATTCTGGCATGTGTAGCCTGAAAGAATAATGAGACATCGATAGAGTGACATCCAGCAGAGCTGCCAACCAGTCATTTTTACTCTTTTTTTTTTTCTGATCATAATTTCACCAGGTTAACATGGTAAATATAAACCACAGAAACTTCAGTTGCACTCAATGAAGAGGAGGTCATATGTTAGAACACTGAAGCTTCATTATCAATGCTACTTAGAAAGGCAAAACTAACCAGCACCTATGTTTCACCAGCACTATGGGTTTGTATATGTTTGTTTGTTTGTTTTATTATTATATGTGTATACACATCTGTCTAAGTAACACAAGGAAAAGGTTTCCACTAAGCCTGTCTTCACCAGTCTCTGATTTCCACCTTCCTTTAACTCTAATTTTGCCAGGGCTGCCTAAAGGAGTCAATTGTCCGATGGCATGCATTATCCAAGGATTTATTTTCAAATATAGGCACTTTTAAGGGATGTTAATAATCTGAAGTATTCATGAGCAGAAAAATATGGAAAGCTTTCTGCTATTATCAATGAATTGTTTTTTAAAATGTAAATAACAAAAATGATAATTTTTCAATCCTTGCCAATGCCTTTTTTTGTTTCATATAGGAACAATATTAATAGCATCATGAAGATGCAAGATATATGACACATGCTGGGCTAAAAATATTTTTATTCAGTACTGAATTCTTTACCATCTTAGTTCACACATTCATCTATAACTAGTAGCAAATTTAATGCAAAATATGCATATTTGGATGAAATAGTGATAAAATTATATGATGTTTTAATTTTAATTTTTTCATAGAAAAGTAATTCTGTTTACAGGTAGTATTTAAATGTTCCAAACCCCTATATTTAATGAAGAAAAATACACTGACTTGTTAATGAAAAATGTGATGTTGGCCACTGGGAGAGCTAGCACTGTTTTTGTTGGACCTTGTTTCTCTCCTTCACTTTACAGAACAGAAATCTGCTTTTCCTTACGTGATGATATTTTTGAATATCATATTTTGATATTTTTGTCTCGTTGTTTGATTTGGTTTATGTTTCTTTTTTTTTTTTTTCCTTTGTTGTGGTTTTTTAGTGATTTAATTCCTGTATATTTTGTGTAGGATGTAGCAAAAGGGCCACCTAGCTGTATACACCTTCCCATTGCTAATGTCAGGAGCAGAGGAAAGAGTATCCCATTATCTGTCTTTTGCTTTGTTCACTGCCTGAAGGAAGCAGATGTTTACTTATCTCTAAGAGAGACATTTGTCACAAAAACATGCCTTGAAATTATCTCTTCATTTGCACTAGGCAAATATTCTCCAGAGATACTGGAAGACACCTGGATTCGACAGGTGTAGAGAGGTTCAACCAGCCTAAAGTAGTTCAACAGCTCTTTTAATAAGAAGGCTGTATCTGATGAATGTGAATACTGTTTCCAGTACCAACAGGTCTCTCTTTAAAATTTAATTAGCTCTACAATTAGAAAATAACATATTTCACTAAGAATCCATTTGAGCTGTGTGACCCTTTCAGAAAGCAGCATGTATATTCTCTGGGACTAGTGCTAGATAATTTTTTGTCCAATATGAGCCACAAATCACTTTCTTAGATCTCAGTCTTGTAATTCTCTCAAGTAAGGGGTCTATTACTGGCTCTTCCTTTAGTAGAAGAATGGCTGTGGGTTCATATCACCTCGCTATTTATGGATTAAACAGCATTTAGGTAGTGATGCTTCAAAGTGAGAGGTTTAGTCCCAGATTGTTCTTCCCAGATTTCTCTTTTAGCTCCAAGCCACCCATTTAACTGTCTGAAAGCTGTATCACTGCGTATGTCTCAGTGATATGACAAGCTGTTGGCTAGCATTTCTCCATAAATGTATGCAGAGGAATGAAGAAGAATAGCATATTCTTCTGTTTCCTTATTTTGCTCTGTTCAGAACTTCATCTGTTTCATCAAGACCTGACAAAAGTGATGACAGAACTTGATTAATGGCAGGCAGCAGCCTTGACACGGTTCAAGCGATGATGCTGTTTGTACTCAGATGTCAGCGGAGATGGGCTGGTGTGGGAGAGGGCGTACCCAGCTCTCTGTGAGGACCGCAGCAGCTGCTGTGTGTGCACTCCCAGCACAACAGGGAGCAGTGCTGGGAACTGTTATTAGCATACAGCTCATCTTCCTCACTGCTAGCATGAGGTCAAAACTACAATCCATCCTCAAATTACTGCTAGATAGGTTGTACACTCCAAAATGACATGATCCTGCTCGGCTTTAGCAGCAGCATCTTTCTCTCTGAAGACCAGCTGCAGCCTCACCGCTGTGTGTTTGTACGAACCCACTAGCTGACACGTGGTTTTCAGTGCATGCCAACTAATGAAAAACGGCTTTAGTTAAAAATTTTTAGTTTAGTTTTGTTTTGTTGGTTATGTTTTTAAAGGTAATGTTCTAAAAATGGAGAGATGTAAGGCACCCCTCTGGGCAACCCGAGCCACTACACAAAGGACTGTCAATACAGGACAAGACTATTTTTCTTTGCCCTCAGGACTGAAGTACAGCAGAAGCACAACTTGGGAAAGCAGGAGGCTCAGACTTGCAAAAGATAGAAGCATGATTTAGCAGTCACATCAGAAGACACTCAGAGGAATGGTAATCAGCCTCTGTTCCATGACTAGGTATGTTATCATAACTGACTGTGTTTAGTGGGGAAAGAAAAAAGAAAAAACAACAAAGAAACCCCCAGAAGCTGGTCATAATCCCTTGAAAACATTTTTCTCATCTATTAAGCCAACAATTGTCTTAGCTTGTTCTGCAATGTTTCAAAATAGTTTTTCAAAATATCTGATGCATACTCCAGACTGCTGCTTTCCCTTCTACAGCCAAGCATCACTGATGCAAGTAGCAAAACCTGTGACACCTGGTGAAGAACAATGTAGAATTTACACCCAGTCCATAGTGAGAAGAAAAACTGATTTCCTGCATGTCCTCTTAAGGAATATTAAGAGAAAATATAATGAAGTAAATTACTTCACTGGTATAGTAACTGTCTTAAGACAAAGTACTAAAGAAAGCAATGCATGACTAAAAAAAGAGAGGCTAGAAACATCCTTTAGCTCCTCAAGGTCTGTAGATTTTTTACAATGCATCTTTTTAAACCCGAAATGATGGATTAGGGCTTAGAGTTTTCATAAGAAGCTAACAGAGCTAGATATTCCAATCCTGTTAAAAATAAGGAACTGGACACTCAGTGTTGCTAGGCAGTTTTGCAATATCCACATCTAGAAATTACAAATGAATGAAAGTCTAGAAAGTCTTCCAGCTCATTTTTGCATTAAAGAGAAAAATGTACTGTCTAGTATTTATGAAGGTTTTATTTAGCCTATTTCAACTGTTTGACTTTTGTAAATATTCTGAACTCTTTTTTTTTTACTTTATATATATTTTAGTAAAGATAAATCTTTTTCTCTGCATTCCATTTTACATGCTTACATTTTCATTCCTGACAGACAACAGACTCTGATTCTAACACCCTCTATATATTTATCACTGGGTAGCATGTTGTTTGTCTCAAACCTTCTTCCCCTGTACAATTTCTATACATATTCATTTTTATTCATTTTCTTAAAACATTGGTTTCTACAAGCTCTTCTGTCTCTAAAGAAATTCAGGATTAATCTATGTGGTTTTCAAGCTGTAGTACATAAAAATGCAAACCCACTGACATCATTGCAAATTGCACATCAGCCTAACGTGTATATTGGTAATTTTTCAAAAAGAACCTAGTTCTTTATTCTTAGGATCTTAGTTTTCCTCTTTAACATTTTGCTGGCCTTTCAGAAAAATAGAACTGTCAAATCCTGATATCAAAATGTTAGGACTCAGAACAGAGGGAGAAAAGTATCCCTCAGTACAACTCAGTCCCAAAATATTTTTAGTTTATATTTTATTCAGATCAAGTCAGAAATAATTTAAGCAATATTTTACAGCTAATTTTAAAAATGTTTTCCAGATCTGAGGCCTTATATGATAAACATTCATGCTGAAATTGTTTGACGATTACCAGCTTCAAAAAGTGGAGCTAAGTAGGGTGACACTGAGATAACCCCAGCTGTTCTGCTACTTCTAAGATAAAATGATATATTATAATAAAATATACAGCTACATTTACAATTCTTTCTGAGAAAATGAGCAGTAATTTACTACTGAAGAAATTCCACTGAGTATATAATCTGTGCAGGCTTTTGTGCTCTCTGAAAGAATGCCACTAGAAATCCAAAAAGATCCTGTTAGTTAAATATTTCATCACAAGTTATTTGTTATGGATGTGACAGTTTTCATAGCTAGCACAGCAAGCTATCTTATCCAGCAGCACTAAAATGTCCCTTTCTAGAAGAGACCCTGTCCTCAAGTGTGAAAGACATTTAAGAAAAACTTGCAGGAGTGAGGGTGCAGACACTGAATCACAGGTGCTTTTTACTAGCAGTACTCTGCTTATCCTACAGCATTAAGTCTGGCTTTTCATTAAGAGCCTCCTGTCTCTAGTTTTCACTTTTTTAAGGAATCATTTTAATAGTTCCCATTGCTTTAAGTTGGTTGAGAAGAGTCGAATACCTCTGTTGGCTGCGACAGGGAGCAAGTACAGCCGGGGAACCACATCCTGGCTATGGTCTCAGGCAGAGTTCTGAGCTTTAAGGAAGCCTCAGGGCTCAGCTTAGTACTTGGTCAATTTAGGAAATACTTGCATCTCCTAAGCTTTCAACAGCATTACACAATTAACTTGGAATTTGAGAGAGTAGCGAGACTTCCTCTTTAGATGAAGCATCCCGGACTGGTCAAAGCTTTAAATAGATTACTGGGTTTAGATAGAGTGTTCACACAGATGTTGATCAGGTATGATAAATCCCATCTTTGTATCTTTCCATGACACAAATACAGCTAGGGTTTTTTGGGTTTTTTTTTGGTTGTTTTTTTTTTTTTTCTCTCTGTTACTCTTTGTTTAATCTGAGATGTTAACGTTGCAAATTTTTGACTTTGAAAAATTCTAAACAGTTTTGAAGTTTCAGGCTGCAGTTGTAAAATAGAGTTTTCTAAAGGTGACACCCATTCTTTTGATAACAAATGAGTCAGAGAAGAACGTAAATGTGGGCTTCTTGCCTGTAAACTTATATTAATAGAACTTCCTTTCCTGAGAAAATTGTTCATAACTTCAAAAAAATATACTGGCCCAGATGAAGTAAACACCCTTAAGTGCCCGGATGTGACTAGTTTTGGAAATAAAAGGTACTGATATTAGAGATAGTTTAGCTCAGCAGTGTATCATAACAGCTACAATGAACAGTGCAGCACTTCAGGATGCATTTTAGTGCTTATTCCTGGCAAAAGGCATGGAAAAAAATTCTTGTAAAATGTAGTAACATACAACAAGGTACTGTGGATTTTCAGATATTCTCTATTATATAGTAATAAGTTACACAACTATAACTTGTAGTTTGGCTATAACATAATGACAATTAAAGAAAAAATAAAATATTATGATCTAATTGCAATTAAAACAGGTAGAAAATGTCCGTGCCTAAATTGCTATTTTATTTGCATAGAGAGGAGCAGATCAAATTTTTAAAGGTCAAATTTTTAAAGAAAGTCTGACCCTTGCCTGGGATTTCACCTCAATAAAGGTGAAAAATACAGTACTGTTATAGATTTATATATTGCCAAAGCACTAAGGTAGATTTATAATTGTGTGGACGGGTTTATCCCCATGCATCACTGAAATTGCTGGGACTGTGACTTGAAACACTGGAAGGGTTGGCCACTAAACATAAGAAAGAGGTAAATGAGATAAATATATGGTCAATCATATTAATAATAATACACTTCCTTATATTATTGGTTGTATATTATACATTTTAAAAATCTAATGTCCCAGTACTTGCTCTTCTTTTTCCTATTTTTTAAAAAGAAATTAATACTCTAAACTCCTATGATTTTATGATTTGTAAAATCCCAGTTGGAAATCCTAAACATATGGGAAGGTCCTAAACAGTGAATCCTAATGACTATACTGAACTACATTTCTATAACTGAAACAGGAAAAGGTTCCCATTGGTTTTCACCTTAAACTTTTCCAGCAAAAGAAAAGGAGACATAAAAACACTGGTAGTAAGGAAACTGGTTATAAGCCTTTCAGTGGAGACTTATTACCTGTACTCTACTACATATTATATGCAATAATTTCCATACACATGTAGTGAAAAGATATCAAGACTAGGGGACAGGAAGAGCCAGGAAAACAGGAATGCAGTTATCTTCATTTGTTACCTTACAAATTATGTAACTCATTTGTTTTGCAAAAGTGCTGCATGTTCCACACACATACATTAATGCGCCATCAAATTTTGGAATTTTTTTCCTTTATGATTAACAACATAAAATAGATTAATTTTTTTTCACATGGAAATGTCCATAATTTAAAGTCAAACTTGAAGGGTTAAATGCTACAAAGATGCTTGACTCAGAATCCATGAAGTTTTATATAATAAAACCTATGTTATAAACAACTGCTGAGTCACAGAAAATTGTGTAAATTATATACAGAATGAATTTATAAGATCAAAGAGCCCATCTTTTGACTGTTACATGAGTATTTTTTACACTCTGTAGTACAGGCCACTTGGTTATCATCAAAAAGGTGACTTAATGTAGTCTAACTCCCCCTACTACAGATTTTGCTTTTAAATGGATATAACAATCATGCTTAAAATTTTGCTATTTGAGGTTAACTCCAAAACAACTAGTGTCCTCCTAGCTGCTTCCCCCATTTTAACATAGTTTAAATGGGCATCTTCCTGGCATAGCACATACCATTTCTGAAGATCCTGGGATTTGACAGCATTTGCACCAAAAATACTCTAAATAAAATGCTACATAAAAATCAGTCAATGCTGTTATTTTAATCATATTTCATTGTCTTTAAATATGCCTTATGAAAAAATAAAACATGAATAAGCATCCAAGAAGACTTATGAATTGAAATATACCTGCTTCTCAAAGTAAACTTTCTTTTTTTCTTTTCTTTCCCCCCACACATGGGGCTTTAACAGCTCTAACCCCCTAATAAACTGAATTCACACCTTTTCCTCCTTTTTCTCTGCAGGCTTCTCTCTATTGTTTCTTGGGGGCAAGACCCTCATTCCTCCACCTAGGACTGGTTCATTTAAATTTAGATACTTCTGCTATTAATGCCAGCAAGCGTGGACAGCTGGGAAAATCGATGCTAACTTCTTGTTTCTTTCTTTGTATCTCAGTCTATTGGTCATTGGCATAGATCGTGGTGTAGCTGGGCTGCAACAAGGACTGTCCTAAATGGCACATTGCAGCAGATTTGCATGAGTAACAATAACAAGCAGTGAAGGCTCACAAATGGCTTTGTTTGCTAATTTGTAATGTGGAGGTCAGATATAATGGAATCTGACCTCTGAGGGAAAGAGGAATTGCCCATATGCTGTTCCCAGATCCAGAAACAAAAGCTCTACACATAAAGTGAAACTATTGTTAGACCACTGTTACATGGAGAACACTTGATTCTTTATTTCTTTGTTTATTCTGTAAGCCATTTTCTCAAAACTTGGTTACATTGGTGCAAATTGCAACCAAGATCTGCTCTGACTTGGAACCTCTGTCTTGACCAAGATTTGAAAAAAAAAAAAAAAAC
>WEKY01050210.1:48431-66023 GCA_013390045.1 Picathartes gymnocephalus
CTCTCCAGTAAAAAAAAAAAAAAAAAAAAAAAAAAAAAAAAAAAAAAAAAAAAAAAAAAAAAAAAAAGGGACCAAATTGTTAGCGGAATTTCTACAGACCAGCTTTGGGAGAATACTTTTTAGTTTGAATTGATATTAACTGAAACCCTAATGCTCAAAGCATAGCCAACTAGTTGTAGTTTATAGAATTGTTTATAGAATTTGAACATCAGAGAACATAGTGATATAACAATAATTATCGAAGTATATCAATACTGAGGAAAAGAAAGATTTAGCAAGTTTAAAAAGCTACCTTTAAGCTACTTAATACTGAAGTTGACTAAGAGTCACTGAAAATTCAGAACAAATCTAAAATTTATTAGGATTTTCAAACATTTGTGAATTTGTTGGTGTAGTACACTGAATTTATAGTTCTTGATTTGCTGATAGAAGAAGAAAGGTTGTTTAATTTTTCACATATTGCCTTTAAGTTATCTTGAAGTAGGTGAAATGTTTTTCAACCATTTTAAAAAATTATTTCAGCTGCAGATATCTAAAGATTTTACAGGCCATTATTCTAATTTTTAGGTAAGAATCGCTGGTTTTAAAAAAAATTAAGTTTGACTACCAAGTCTTGTAATATTGCATATTTATATTATAACTTGGTTGATTTAGTCCTTATTTTTTCTGTATAAGTGAAATAGAATACCATTTTGCTTATCATCTTTATTACTATATAGGTTAGATTTTTGATTTAATGTAATAAATTCAGATGTCTCTGTTTCATATGGATAGTGCTGGACTTTATTTTGTACATTACTAATACAAAGATTTTCCCATGGTCTCTGACTTAGCTTTTTCTATTATGTGTGTTAGGGTATATGGACATTCCTTTTCTTTCCTCGTTTCTTACAGAGAACATAGACTGGACAGAGAGAAAGAGGACTTGTCAAGTCTGTTCAGCATTTAGATCCCTCAATACGAAAGCTGCTTCTTCTGAGAAGCTTTTAAGTTAACTTTGAATTTATGGATAAATCCTTTGGATTTAAGAATTAACAACAGGGAAGCTTACCTTAGTTTAGGATGCTAAATATGACTGGGCAAATTTTGACAATTAGGAGCGTTTTTGATACTGACATTAAACAAATCAGTGCTTAATAATGGAAATGTTACCTGGACCAGAGGCACTGATTCTCTTGGCGAGGATTCCCAGCAGGTACTCAAGCATTTGTGTCATGGTGAGGGGCATGACATGCAGGATGAATTTGCTGCCCTTTCTATTGAAGTTGCACCATAGTGCTGAGAGGCAGATGAGGGACATAAGTCATTTCATACATGCAGAATGAAAAAGAAGCTCGTTAAAGGCAAAAGGCTGGCTCATGCTGTAGCTCGGACTGAATGGGCCTCTGGCTGCTTCTATGTCACCCCAAACAGGCCTACAGGAACTGTGGAGGTGTTATGACTTGAGCCTTTTTCCTGTTGCTGTTTTGCACCTCTTCCAAGGCAACATTTTTAAAAGCACCTTCAAATGAGAATGAGTCTGAATGATTATCCTGACTTTCTCTGTGTCTGAATTTCAGGTGTTGAACATCTGCACATCCTTCCCCTTGTCTTCACCTGAGATTGGAGATGTTTGGGGATGCCTCAATCTGGTTGCAAGTGCTGTCCAAATCCAAAGATGGTCATGCCCAAACTGAGGAGTCCCTTACTGAGTACTGTGCAATCATTACTCATGTCAGATCTGTAGAGCTGACACCAGCAATGGCTGTGCTCCTCAGGTCTTAGTCGTGTCACTGATCTGTTCACTCTTGTGCTGCTGACCCCCTTGTGCATCAGGCCCCAGCTTGTGCTTGGTTTCAGCTAAGGGAGCACTGAGGCAGCGTGTTGGGTGTAGGTGCCCAGGTTTTGGCAGCTGGGTGGCTGCAGGGGTGGCCTCTATGAGAACAGAACAGGGCCTGTCTCACACCACACACAGACAGTTCCAGCTGGCTGCATGGCTCAGCCCCACAGCCAGGATAGTGGCTCCTCTGAGAGAGCGTATTTAGGAAAGACTAAAGATGCTGTACAGCAGCTGTGAGAGAGAGAAGAGAAAATATGAGAGAACCAGACCTGCAGACACCCAGGCCAGAAAGGGAGGGAGAAGAGGTGTTCCAGGTGCCAGGTCAGAGATTTTCTGCAGTCCAAGAAGACCATGGTGATGCAGGTTGTCCTCCTACAGGCCATGGATAACCTCCCCCTTCAGAAGACAGCCATGCCCTGAAGGATGCTGAGAGAGTCCACATAGGAGCAGGGTCCTGGCAGGAACTGCAACCTGGAGTGGGGAACCCATGCTGGAGCAATATCTTCCTGAAGATTGTACTCCATGGAGAAGACCCATGCTGCAGCAGCTCCTGAAGGAATATGTCACATGGGAGGGACCCCATGCTGGAACAGGCAAAGAGAGGGAAGAAGGAGGAGCAGCAGAGGAGCTGTTATGGACTGACCTCCCCTCTGGCAACAGGGAAGGACATAGAGGAATGAGGATTCAAGGACTTGAGCCTGGGAAGAAAGGTGAAAGAGTAGGGGTGATGTTTTCCATTTTGTCGTTGTTTCTTACAATTCTACTCTATTCTTGTAAGGCAATAAAATAAATAAATAATCACCAAGTTGTGTCTGTTTTTCTCATAGCAATAATTGGTGAGCAATCTCCCGGTGTTTACCTCAGCCCACAAACTTTTCCGTCTAATTTTCTCTTCCTGTCCTCTCTAGGAGAGGGAATGAGAAAGGAGCTGATGAGAACCTAGAAGCCTGCCAAGGTCAAGCCACCACAGGCAGTTAGAGAAGTCTGTATCCACAGTAACTCATCTGATTAACTTCCATTTAAGAACTATTTCTTGCAGGAATGCTGGATATTACTTTGCCATTGTAGTTTTCCTTTGGAGTACCACAGCACTAGAGTTCTCCTGCATATCTTGCACAATCGTCCCATAGTTCTAGGAATGGCTTAGGATTTCTATATATAAGGTAACTTCTGTGCTAAGACACATGTCTTCTAAGGAAATACCCAGTTTCTAGATACATGTATTTCTGGTTTTGTTTTTTTTTTTTTACTATGTGAAAGTGGTATATGTTTTCAAAATATGAGTGCTATTTCAGTAACTTACATCTTTTGTATATGTGTAGAGCTTCTTAATCCAGTCCTATGATTATAGCTAAAGTAGCATGCAGAGTTTAAATGGGCTTTTAGATATCTAAAAATGCAAGAAACTTTTTAGTAGCTTCCAAACATTAAAGTAATTACCAAAAGGATGCTTGGATGAAACTGTGGGTTTTCTGAATATGGAGAGTTGCAAATTCTGTTAAAGACCTATCTTCCCTGTATATGTGATCTTAAGAAACAAAGACAAGTGCTTTATTTGTTTCAGTGTTAATTCTCACCCAGTTTATATAAAGAAAAACACAACATAAGGGCACTGAAAGTATCAATTTGTGGCAGCAATTTTCAATAAAATGGGTGATGATGTGAGTAGAAGGATTAAACATTTAGATAATATCTTTGATAGAGGACAAACTTAGTACAGACAGTTGTTACTTATACAAATTTTCTGAAGAAAAAAGCATGGTGGTGTATTCACAACACTGAAGGAAGTACAGAGGTACAGGATTTCTCCTGTCTGGCTGATGGTCCCCATCTTGAAATTCTTTCAAAGCGGAATCCTCACTTTGTGTCTTAGGCACTTCATCAGTGGGGCGAACAAGAAATTAAGAAAGCTTCTTCAGGCAAAGAATAATTTTCTCTGGCAATTTGAAGAAGCCATGAGAAGTTCTGTTAAAAAAAAAAACAAAAAAAACAAAACAACAACAACAACAACAAAAACAACCTATGAACAGAGAAAGCAAATGGCCTCTGCGTAACTGGAGATAACCAACTCAGCCAAGACTTCTTTCCTGTTCTGTGGTACCACTGATTTCATACTCGTGTCTGATGCTAATGTTCCTCCTAACTTTCCTTTTTTGCACTGATTGGCTTTCTTCAGATGCCACTCCTCACAGTGCTTAATGCAACATGATAATATCTGAAATGAAAAACTGCTCTGCAGTGATCATTGCCATGCAATGAGAAAATACTGTGACAAACTCCCCAGGGACTGAACAAAGAAACTCATTCTGTAACAACATCATCTAACAGAAAGTGACCTCTGCCAGAATGCAAACTGAGGATGTTGGTTTAAATTCTTTTCATTATTATCTTGACAGGAGGTGAAAAAGAGAATATTTATGATTATAACTACAAATGTGATTTTGAACATGAGCAGAAAACAATGCACTTAAATTCTTAATATTACCACTTTAGTAATGAAAACAACATCCTTTTCAAACAGATAGGTAAAATGCACAACTTTGCAAGGCTTCCTGGCTACAAAATTTTGCGATAATACTTTACAATTTTGCAGAATCAGCTCCCTTTTGCAATATATTTCTTTAAGATGGATGATATAAATGAATTTGGAATAAAGTAGACCTCCTGTAAAGTTTTAAGAACTTCTCTGCACCGAAAGCTGCCAACCACTCAGTTTCTTTGCCTACGAAAGACCTAACTGCAACTCTTGAAAGAATCTGTTGTGAGGAAAGCAGGTATAGCTATTTAGAAATGAAAGAGCTGAGTAGCTTGTATCTATATTTGATTCTGTGCTTCTAGACAGTTAAAAAAAAATCCAAACCTGATGCCTACACTGTGAAACTTTTCCCACAGTTTTGTAAGAACTGACAAGGTCACAGCCTGAGGTAATACGGTTGCCAGATGTCACACCATTAGTTACAGTCTTAGACAGAATAGGTATAAGGAGGGAGAAGCAAGACTTAAAATAACTCCTCGTGTAATGTTTTTTCTGCCAATGCTCTTCCAACAATGTAAGTGCTATTTATTTCATAGTGTTAGGTGTGTGTCAGTATTTTTATTTAACAGAAATTAAGTATTTAACTCAATTTATAGTGAGAAAAACTGTAGCCTATTTGTCCCATACGAACTGTGTTTTTAATTATGAAGCTTTTCACAAGAAAAAAGCCTTTGACCACATCAGATCCTACCAGTGACCTATGATTTCTTTGAAGTGAATATTTGTGCAATCACTTTCAGATATTATTTGTTATCCATTTCACTTTAATATACGAGGTTCAATAGAAAGTACTTTTTTTTTTTCAAGCACGGACAATAATTTTTTTCAGAACACCTCTCTTACCTTTGAAAGTCACTTTTGATACTGGGATGCACATAAATCATTGCCCCACTTCATTGGCTTTTGATGCACTTTTTCTATAGGTCATTCTTCATGGAATGAATGCTATATATCTTTGGTTGTGGTTAGTGGTTCTGAAACTTTCAGAGAAACTGGAGAATTGCAAGTCATTTTCTAGACTTTTGCTTTTGTTCAGCCTTTCTCTCCTGGACTGTGTATTCTTATTTCTCAAGTAAGGTTTAATATAGGGAACTTTTTTATCTGCTAAAAGTTTTCTAAATGTTACTCTTCATTATAAAACAAAGTTATACTTGCTAAAATGAGCAGATCAGGTTTTCTTCTATAAGAAAATTAGTGATGCAGCAAGAAGAAAATAACTTGTACAGAGAAATTAATATATATTGGAAATATATATATCTGTATCTGTATTGTGTTTACAAAGAAATGCTGTTCTTTAGAGTGCTGTATTCAACTCATTGTGTGCATCTGCATACACAGGTGAAGGGATAAAACCCCCATCTAACAGTATCCTAGCATACAGCTACTCTTTCCCTCTGTTTGGCCGCAGAAAGGTGGAGGCCAAGGTCCCACACATTTCCTAACGTGGCTGGTGCTGTTATGTCAGTAGACTCTGGAAAATACACAAACTGCCTGGTATGGAACTGATGCAGCAGAAAACGCTGGCCTGGAAAGCAAATCTGTAAATCATTATATCTGATCACCAAAACCACATCCAGCCATCAATGTTTAATACAGGAAAGCCTATAAAAACATCCATTCCTCTTCCAACATGCCCTCCAAATCATCCTTAACCAGACAAATGAGAAACTTCTAGCATCAGGAGCAATAAAAGTTGTGGTGTTATTGAACAGTAAATCTGAACTTTGAAATAAGGAAATAAGCAAGACTGATTCTGTAACATTTAAAACTATTAAATATTATTGCCCTTTGATGTGTTCAAGACTGGTAAACTATACATAATAGTATCATTCACCCTTACACAGAGCACCATCATGAAAAATTCAGGTCAAAATTATAAACAAATTGCTGCATTGCAAAAAATAATAGGGAAAAAGAGAATAGTCTTGTAAATAGACTGACCAGTGTGATGATGAGGAAAGTAGACCATGTAAGAGACCCTTGCAGACCACTACATGTAAGTAAATAGTTATTCTATGCCTGTTTTCATATGGTGTTCATTAGAAAAACAAAAGAAGTGCCTCCAGCAGTTTTTCCTTAGAAGCAGACAATACAGCTTTTGTGTCTTTTGAATCTGCATAAGAGAGTTATAGACTGGAGAAAACATCCAAGTTTCCCCTTTGAATTAATGATATCTAAAAATAAGAAGAATGAAATATGTTTTGATTATTAGATGAATATTAAAGTGTAAGTAATGCTCTATTAAATTTCTTAGAGAAAAATGACCCTTTTCAGATTCATTGCCTATTTGCTTAGGGCAATTTTGCTAAGAGACCTAACAGTGAATTATCATATACAAATTAAACTTTGATATGAAGAGGGTCCTTAGAGAGCTGGTGAGAACTCTCTGCATATAAATAGTCACAATACGGTATGGAAGAATCTAGTTACTTACAGGGTAGTGATATGTAAAACAGTATTACTTGCTACAGAGAAATAAAATCACCATAATTATCTTATGTGCCAGTAACCTGCAAGTTTTCATGGAAAGGCATACTTTCACTTTCTGTTTCACCAGTGACCAATTAGTAAATGATTGGCTAGAAACAGACTTTCTGGTAGTCTCAATGACTGTAATTTCATTGAAATTAATCCATTAATCCAAGATCAGCCACTTAGCATACCTCCACAAGAAGACTGAAAAATCTGAAATCACTGAGCATTTCCAGAATAGTCTTCCTCTGGCATAAAGTGAGCTGTCTGGAGTAATTATTTTGATATTTATGAATGAGGTTCCTTCTAGAATCTTTATACTATTTTTCTTGTAAATATTTTAGAACTCTTAACTGAAGATAAGTTCAAGAATCAGAACAACAGTCAGCTGCAAAATACTCTGAAAAACTGTCTGCTGCTGCTTCAGTCCTACTGAACTTGGGTCAAAGCACAATGCCTTCCACTCATCCTCCGGTTGTCTTACCTATTCAGCTTGATGTATCAGTAAATCAGGGATTTCATGCACTAAGGATGTGGTTTCAGCTCACACTCACCTGGTGTGACTGTGGGCTGTAGGGACATGGTGATCCTGCACTTTCCTTTTCCCTCCCATCCTTGTATTGGATCTAGCAAACACATCATTATGAGCCAGATCAGCTTGTCAAACTGCTGGAAAACTATCCCACCTCCTTCCCTGGCAGGCCCTGAGTATGAATAAGGGATTGAGCTTATTCTCTCCTGCAGCAGCATAATCTTCAGGCTTAGCTCAAGGAGTGGAGGATGGAGAGATGTTTGCGGATTTGACCAATTGAAATATATTTGACAAATCAAATCACACCCAGCATTGTAACTAGTTTCAAAATTACAGCCTTGCTTATGGGTCTTGGATTTGGATTACGCTAAGTATGGATTGGGCAGGAAGTTAAATTAACCACATCTCCTGAAGGGTGCCCTCCTCTCACCCTGCCAAGTACAGGCTCAAGAAGGTGCTGCAGACTCCACATCACAGATACCACACAGGCACAGTTACAGTAGTATTTTTTTCAAATATAAAAAAATTAGATTTCATTTGACTTAAACAGATAATCCTAAAATTCTGCCTTCATCACTAACTGAAATCTGAAAAGTTTCCTCTCCCTGCCTGCCATATCAGACACAGAGCTTCTCTCAGTATTCAGTAAGACGGGAAGAAATTGTAGAAAATTACTAGCCTGGGTTTTGATAATGAAGACTAAAAAGAGGGAAATTTAATCAATTGCCAAACATCTTAATAACAGATGGGTTTCATCAAACTAACTGAACTTTTTTTGAGTCTCAAGTATTCCTGCTAAGTGAAATAGTATGTAATAGTATTGATCTAAAAAGTCCTTGATTAAGATTAAATACACTTAACAGAAAATGTGGTGATAATGAGTATATTAAATCCCATTGAAGTTATATATTTAAGGGCAGTTTTTCACTTACAGAGCAGAACCTGAATTCTGTGGACAAAAAAGCAGAATCGTTGAACAATTTGTATTTATTGATACCAGTACAACCAAGAATGTTCAATAGCCAGCAATAATTTCAGGTAATGATCAATAATAGTAAAACAGTTCTCAAAAATTTAAAGTATTAAATAGAGCATTTTTACAAGAGCAATTTTGTGCAATTTCCTGTTCTAACACAACAAAAATAGTCACTTCTGTTTACATTCATTTCTCTTTAATGATCCATTTAGCTAATTTTGATATTTTGAATAATATAAATAAAGAAGTAGTTTGACTTTCTCTGAATCTGAAGCCAGACAGTTTTAAAATGAAATCCCATTAATTTTGTCTTTACATTGCTACAGGGATGATTTAGCATTCAGTAGTATACATAACAATGCCATTCTAGTTAGCATTTATGCAGGAATGAGGAAGCCACAGTCATCCTGAAGTGAACAGCAATTTTGCTAAGGATTCACACAGAATAAAGGCTTGGTTTCAAATTTTCACCTATAAAAAATTAAATGCTGATTGATAGGTAAGCATCTATCTTTAGTTATCTATATATGAAAATTGCTCCCACGAGGTATACACTTACATATTACCAGTATTTAAGCATTTTCTTATTTTTATGAAAAAAGTAGTACTCTATATTTGTTAATGTGTTCTATAACTTCTTAGTATTAGTACTAAATAATATGATTTTAAATATCTTTGTTTCACTGTCAGGTTTGGAGTTTTTTTCAGATGAGCAAAATAGAAATTTTATTAATTTTCCTGTATGATAAAATGACCTGTCTGATGTAAAATAGTGAGATTGCATAGAGATGTTGTAGCCATTGAATACTATTTAAATCAGTATTTCTCAATTCATGCACTTTTGCTAAGTATCCTTCAGCTTTACAATGATTAATGTTTTCCATGCTACCTATCGACATATTTATAAAACCATGAATATGTTTTATTTACAGCAAAGACATGATAGAGATGAGTCATAAAAGAAGAGAAATTCTGCATTAAGAAAATCCTAACAGAGCAAGATATGATGTTTTTTCAAAGGCATGAAGAACCATGAGGCACCTAACTGATGTATCTAAGTGCTCTTCATGTCTTCGAAAATCTGTCTCCTGAATGCATGCTACTTAGTAGAATGCCATTGCTTCCATCAAAGCATTTTCTTTTCTGCAGCAAAATTTGATATCCAGCTAAAATCTGATCTTTACCCACAAAAGAGACTGAGTTTGTGTATTTACTATGTAAGCACATTTAGCAAACATATTAATCTCCTTTTTTTTTCCTAAAAGAATAGCCTTATTTTTCAGTTTCAGCTGAAATACTTCAATTCTGGAGTTTAGGATTATATCATTCTTAGTGGTGCCTTTACTGATGTTGATTTTAGTGCACATTAAAGTGCACTACATATGCAGTGGAAAGAAGATGCTGCAGTGTTATTTAGTTCCTGCATGAAAGGAATGAGAGCTGTGATATGATCTTCAGCGTGTCCAACTCACTGAGTCTTTCTTTCAATTGTTTTCCAAAAGATGCTTCCAGTTACATTAACTAGAACAGAATAGTATGACTAAAAAGAGTTTTGCTACACTATAATCAACAGTGACAAAATTTACTGCTTCATAAATAAAAAGCAGTGAAATTCTTAAGGGATCCAGAAAGCTTTTGTGGAAGAAGGGTTATACAAAAGATCATCCACTTACTACTGCAACTCTGTCTGGTCACTGAGTAGCAGACAGATCAGCTGACAGAGTATTTCCTGACTGTTTTACATACTGGAAACAACCTAAACACCCAATCATCATATGAGAATTTTTCACCTTTTCTGAATCCTTTTCTCATATTTTTCAAATGTTCAATGTGCTTTATGTGATTAATTTGACAAACTTACTTCTAGAGAACAACCCAAATTTAATGAACTGATGCAGTGTAGTCTACACTTGCATAGACATCTTCACAAATGTTCTTGGGATGTTTTTGAAAATTATTTGTAGAGGCACAGTAGGCTGTTTCCTAATGCACACAATGCTATTCCAGGATCTTACAGTGATCTGACTTGTGGCCAAGGTCTATCCAAAGTGCCTAGTATGGGCAAGGGGCTTTTCCACCCTGAGTTGCCAATCAGTTTCACCTCTACTGAGAGATCAACACATATGTAAAGAACTGTAATTGAAAGCTCTGACTTCATTGAGAAGATAGGTTGCAGGTACAACAGAGCTCTTAACGTCAGTATTTTATTACTTGTTGCAATTACAAAAGTAATAAGAGTGTTGTGCAAAACTGCAGAGGTTGGTACTGTTGACTTTTTTCTGAGAGATAAGATTATTAATCTTTGAGAACAAATTTCTTTAAACATGCATGTTTAGAGTGCATTTAGGAACAAGTTCACCAATTATGTCTTCTGAGCTATCCACTTCAGAAAGCAACTCATTCCATATTGGCTATGTAACAGATGTCAGTTATTGATAGTTTTAATTTGCAGCTAATGAAGACCATGTTTGAACTTGTGACCTAAATGTGAGAAGTTCCATATGTACCTCTGTAAGGCATCTAGATTTAAACATTGTTTCTTCAACAATAGTAAATTTTATTCCAGAAGGCTGTATATTTTATTGCTTGACTGATACAGCCCAAAGTCTTCTTCTTTTAGATTTATTTTACTTGTGCTTTATAAATATAAAATATAGGGATTACAATTATTTACCAACTATGTTAAATTAAAACTAGCAGCTTCAGGTGTACCCTCTAATGATAAAATCTTGAGAAACAAGAATATCAGAGTCACTCTTGATCTAGCTAAGAGTGCAAGGATAAGCACCTGAGAAATGAGAATACTAGAGCACCATGGATCAAGGTGAAGTCAGAGAAAGTTCAGAAATCAAGAGGAATTGCTAGTGGCATCACAGGCAGAGCTTTACAGTGTTGAAGTAAATGTGGATTGTTTCTGCGAATTGGAAGTAAAGGACAATCAAGGCTCGACAAGAACTGCTCAGCTGGTATTGTGAAATGATTTCCTGCAACCATACCTCCATTTTAGGGGCAGGCTTGTTTGTTTGTTGGTGTTTAATATGTTTCTGCCCATGAACTGAGTATTTATTGTGCTTTTATGCATGTTTTTAAAAGGATGTTCTTAAGAGGAGGACGGAAAAGAACCCGTTCGACCTTCTTTTTCATAACTAAGGAAATGGCTGCAACACTTAAAGCCAAAAGGAACAATTAGTTGTTACACAGCAAATAGAACATTAATTTCAAGGCACACCTGCTACTACTGTTTTAAGACATTTTTAAATTTAATATAATCCTTTGCAGTGAATATTCTGATGTGGCATCTACACTTCGTGTTCTTTTATGAGGTCTAATGAAGTAAGTATGATTCTTCATGTTAACGAACTTTTATATTTAGGTTTTTCAATAAAATTCTAGCTACAGCTGTATGCTTATATAACTCTAACAGGAGTTTGCTGAAGAAAAAAAAGCAAAAATAATATTACCTCGTAAGTTTTAAAAAATATTTATGCCTGTAAAAGGAAAGAGTAAGTCATCTTCTAAATCCTTTTCCCTTTTTTATTCCTTCTTCTACTTCCCCTTAAAGATGACAAAATAAATGACATCTTCTTTCCTTTTAAATAGTCTTGCTTAAGAACAACAAACTTCTGAAAAATAAAATTGTTTCTTTTTAAATTACCAGTTTTAGATTTGAAAATTTTGGGGCACACTTTTGTCATGAACTCTACTCTGAAAAAGCAGTTCAAGCGCAACATTTTTTGGACCAGTTTCACTCCCTCAGACAGAGAAACCAGAAAACAGAGCAACACACACCCATACCACAATCTCAGTCAAATCCCACAGATCTCATTTGATCCTCCACACCTATGGAAAAACCATGACCCAAAGCTCAGAATGATTAAGTATAGTAAAGAGACATTTGGATTTCTTTTGGTTTGTCTTCGGCACTTGCTTTTCAAAATGATTGTCTCTTGGTGAACTCCTTGGGCCAGTTTTGTGAATACTGAAGTTAGGGCTAAAAAGCCAAGCTCATGAGCTGCATTGTAAAGAACAATTAAGATATTGAATATAATAAATCTGGCTACAGGGGAGAATATAATGTTCCAAACATAATTCTTTCTTCTTTAGAAAAACAAGGGTGTGACACCAGTAGCCATAAAAATTCTTACTGGATACATAGTTTACATTTTAACAGAAGAAACACCACAAGTTGAAGAAGGAAGTCTCTGTGGAGTTTCTGCTTTAGTGTTACAAGAAAAATACATGACCATAGTTTGATGAACTAGTATGGGGAAACATGAAACGAGCTATATGTGCCCCAATGCATTGGCTTTGAGAGTATAGCCTTCATAGAAATTGTCTTTGTTAGCTCTGTCCTGCTCCAGGTCAAAGTCCCCTGTGCCAAGAAGTTCAGACTCTTTGTGTCAACAGTGATTATACAGATGAGGTCTGAGCTGGGACAAGTCCTCCACCTTGCCTATCTTTCTGAATCTGCAAATCTACGTGACTCAATGCAGATCTGAACCAGATTACAAGAGAGTGTACAGGCAATATGTGTAATCAATGAATAAGATACATAGGCTAACCTCACTAAATAAAGCTATTTGCAGCCAACTATGGTCATGATTTACTGTGCATCTTTGTTGACAAGAAAAGTGGTATTTTATTTCTTTCATTTTATCAGGAATCAATTTGTGAGGCCAAATTTACCCTGACTATTCAGTTTTTCGTGCATAAACAATTAAAATTACTCCTCTCTTTCTCCATTACTCAACAGATTAGAAGTTAGTCCCCTTGTGCTGTTATTAGATGTCGTTTTGCTTTGTGCTGTTTCCTACTGTAATATAATTGTTAGAAAACTTTGATATAAGCAAACATTGAGCTGTGCTCTTGCTAAAAAAATGAACAACCCCTATCATCAGTAGAAAATTTTGTAATGAATTTAAGAATCTTAATTTCAGAAGTACTTTTCAATAATTTTAAAGTATATTTCCTCTTGAAATGACATTAAATGAAAGAGGTGAGTGGCACTCAAAAAGAGGTGTATTTTAGAAAAACACCCAAGTAAATAAGGATAATCATAAGAGATTAATCCATAATCATAAGAGATATAGCATATCATGATATAACCACAGCATGAAGCAGAAGCAAAAGCAATACTCTGATTAAAATGTAGCACATTATTTTTATGTATGACAGTCCTTTCATAGCTCTAAGAGGTCTACATGCCATCTATACCTTAAACTAATTTCAGCAGTGTCAGTAAATAATGCCAATTTAATTCCAGTCTGAGCCAAAAAGTTTGTCTGTGTGAAAGAATTTTCTGTATACTTCACCTCATTTTGGTGGGGTTTTTTCATAACAATACTATTAAACTGGGTGGACGGGGAAGTCCCTCCAAAAAAAGGAAGCAAACAAAACAAAAAAAACCCAACTTTGAAAACACTTACTTAAATTAACTTTTAAAATATAAATTTAATTTATCAACAGAAAATGTGCAAGAATCTACGATAAAATGAAGCAGAACAAGCAATCTACAGTGTCTGAAAACTATATGTGATGATGTGATGTATAAGGATTTCTAATACATATTGTAACATAAGAATATAAATATACAGTATTATCTAAAAATACAAATAAAGGAATAGATAAAATGCACATAATAAAAAAGGAGTACAGGAATTGAAAAATCAGAAAACTAGGTCACAGTTACAAAAAATGACCAGGAATTTAGTGATTTTGTATCTATGGCTTTCCTTAAAAGCATACATTTTCTCATCTAAAAGATCAAGTTCCTGTAAAGCATTACAATAATTTGAACATTTTAATAAAATGACAACAAATTCCCTTTCTGAAATATACTGAACAGAATGGGAAAGGAAGGCATTTGGGTCCTTAAAATACAATCACAGTTATATGCCTGCAAGAACAATAAGACAAAGGCGCTAACCTCCCATCACAATTCAGGCCAAAGAGCCAGGGCCAGGAAAGTTGTTACAAGATGATGATAATCTATGCCAGGCAGGTAGGTAGCAATAAGAAAAAATAGATTTGTTGTCAATGAACAGTGATAATTTAGGTCTCTGACCTGTCCCTCTGAACTACAGATTTGTATATACGCATTTTGATCTCAAAATAATGAAATAATTTGTAATCACACTTTCGAGTATAATAAGAAAAAAGGCATAAGCATATCAGAATAGATAATGCATCAAGATGCAACCCCAAAGTAATTTTCATGTAGAATTCCTGATTTTAAGTTCCCAAATATAAGGAAATCAGATATGAAAGATTTGGATTTTCTATTACTAAATTTCTCATAATTTTAAAAAAGCTAGCAACTGTGAGGCAAGTCTGATAGGTGATACTTACAGAGAGCATTAAAACAAGATGCCTGAATGTACGAATAGCCCAATTTAGTTCAATACATGCTTTTAAGCCAAGAAAAATTAATCTGAGTGATCCTGCTTGCATTCTGCTTGTCTGCCATCCAAGATGCAACATCAGGAACAAACTTATGTGAATTCAGACTTGGTGATAAACTGTCGCTCTCACTGGGATACAGCTATTTGCTGCCACATTTTGATGGGAAAAAGTCTATCCTAAACTTGAAGCTGTATTTTAAGGCTGAGACAAGCCGAGAACACACTGGTAGCCTACGAAGAAGAATGTGATGTGAGAAATAAGGCATCGATTCTTCTTTATGTCATGATTTATTGTTACGAAAATGAACCTCAAGAGATTTTGCCACCTGAGCTGGCATAGAGATGACCAATGAGGCCTGGAGCCACCATGAAAAAAGTGAAGGGTATGCACGGGCAGGAGGAAGGAAGGAGATGGAGAGAAAATGAGGAAGGTGAGTACTTGGAGTAGTGATGCTAATTTACAACTTAAATTAGTAAAGTAAATATTTAACATCACCTCTAGTAAGAAGAAAATTAAGGTGTGGAAGACAGGGGAAAAAGCTACCAAATGTTTTGCATTACTTTTTTTCAACCTTCCTCTTGTCTATAGATCCCATTTCTGCAAAAACCTAAGTCCTTTGATCCATAAGACTGACAAGGGGGCAGTTTCAGACACATGGAAACCTTTGGTCAACACATGGGCTGGAAAACCTCATCATCAAGACTCAACTTTAATGGTTTGAGAGACTGTAGAATAAGATTTCTAAGACCATTTAAAAAATTCGTCTTGCACGCAGTGTAGACAACTGCCAAAGTTGCCTATGGTAAAAGCTTCCTGAAAGCAAAATGAAGGACAAGCATTTTTAGCCCAGTTGGCTTCATCACATACAGCTGCTGTTGTCCTGCAGCTGCTGCTGAAAACACATCTTAAGTTAATACTACATGTATGTGTCAAGCACAAATGCCAGCAGGATCCTGAAAATAATTACTTGTTCAAATGCTTGTATCCAAAGGAAAAGGAGGCCTGAGAGGAAGGTAAGAACATACATACAAACACTAAGAAAAACTCCTTGTTTGAAGAAATTACAGAACTGCACAAAAATTAAACTGAAACTTTCCCAATCAGAACCTTTCTTGCTGTCTCTTATTCCCCTTTTTAATGAGGTTGCTAAACTTAAAACCGTTCATCTAGGAAAAAAAAAAAGGAACGCTCTATGTTGTGAAAAAAAAAAAAAATTTAGTCTTTTGTTACTTGTTTAATTTTCTTTCTTTCTTTGAACACCACTGTGGACTTTTCATATGAACAATATTGGTTTTACAAACAAAAGTTAAAGTCCATAAGGTTTCATGTGATCCACTTGAAGCGATTCTTAGCTTTGTTATACCA
Organism: Picathartes gymnocephalus; assembly: GCA_013390045.1. NCBI lineage: Eukaryota > Metazoa > Chordata > Aves > Passeriformes > Picathartidae > Picathartes > Picathartes gymnocephalus. Next base: position 64,534 of record WEKY01050210.1, read on the forward strand.
CTGATAACATGTAATCATAATTGTAAAACAACCAGTTTTAATCTAAAATACTTAACAAAAACATAAGTCATTCTATATATAAATGAATAAAACACACTTTATATTTGAAAAAAACAAATTTCTTTCTGCAACTCTGATTAGAGTCATCATCTCCTGAAATGGTCCTGGCCTACCAGAAACTGAGGTTGATCAGACACATAAAGAAGCATATGACCCCTGCATGAGACTCAAGGAAAGTCTTTAACTCTCTATAAATGCCTGAGATATAAAAATGTGAATGCAATCAGGGCACACTCTGACCTCAAATAACCTTGGCAATTAAACAAGTCACAGACCTCAACTCACAAACACCTCTGATCTCATAGAAGGATTCAAGCAGAATGTGCATGAATATTCTAACAATCTTGAGTTTCAATGGCTTCTTTTTAACCTTCAAATCAGTAGTTTCATAATCAGTCATACAAATAATCTTACTGACTGTCATGAGTCTACGTAGGTAAGCAAATTATGCTTATCTGTGCAAATCGGGTTGATTTGCATCAGTTATATACACCACAAGCGGAAACAAAGATATTTTACTAGCTCCACATCAGTCAGCAAACACGACTTGCAACAACTTTTAAGAGCCATATTGTCCGTAGATTTTAATTCTTCGCCCCCTGCTAGTCGCTTCCATCAGTCTCACACATCCTAAATTAAGAATTGTTTTCTTGCTCCCGAGTTAGCGTTTTATTTTTAAAAAGAGATCAGAGAACAAGCAATCAAAGCAGTCTGCTTGGCTGAAGTTGCTGCAGCACAGCTGATATGCCTGAAGTTTAGTGTCACTTTTCTCGTGGAGATCTATGAAGCAGAGTTAAGCACAAAAGTAATGTCTATTCTGGCGCGTCGCTTTCACGCCAAGGGAGGTGTGAGGGAAGGTGAAGCGGAGGAGAAACCACATTCCTCCCTCCCTCTCCTGCTCCCTCTCCAGCGCAGCCTCGAGGGGAGCGCCCATGGCCGGCGCCTGGCGGCGGGGGGCGACTGAGGGACCCCTCCGGCCGGGCGCTACCAGCGAGGGGCTGCCCCCGCCAGAACGAAGAGGCGAAGTAGCTGCCTGTGAACTTCGTTGATGAGCTCCTGTAGCCCAGCGGAGCGGTCACACACCGGAGCGCGTGGGGTAGCGAGGAAAGGGCTGGGGCTAACAAAGCCAGACCGCCTTCCTGCCTCCATTCCCGCGGCCGCCAAGCGGGAACGAGCCCGGGGCGAAGCGCCCAGATCCGAGTAAGGAAGGGGGTCTGGCTTCTGCGGGGCAGGCGGGCCGCGGAGGGCTGGTGGAGTCCGCCGGGCGGCGGGGGCGGCGGCGCAGGCAGAGGGACGCAGCGGGGATGCCCGCGGCCCTCCTGCCGTCGCCGGGCTGTGCGCGGGCGCCGCGGCCGTAGCCGTCCCTGCGACAGGCGGCGGCCATCGCGGGCTCGCCGCCCCCGTGCGCCCCTCCGAGGACGGGGGGGCGG
>WEKY01050210.1:66535-79545 GCA_013390045.1 Picathartes gymnocephalus
GCTGCCCGGCCCCCGCCGTGACAGGAGGGGGCCCAGGCCAGCCTCTCGCCCCCGCCAGTCGCGGCAGCGGGGCCCGCCGGGCTCCCGTGCTCTTTCCTTGGGCCGCTTCCCGAATGCACCCCGCGCCTACTGGTACCATTATGGGGGGCGGCGGAATTGGGCTGATTTCCCTTTACCCCGCCGTGAAACCCGCCTTCAGTTGAAGCTTGTGTGTCCCCGTCTCCCGCGGGGCGGGTGTCTGGAGGTGGCGATTTGGGCAGCCGGTTCCGGAGTTTGTGCGGTGGAATAGCCCCGGGTTGTTGCGAGGTGAGCGTGAGCCAAGGGCTCCCGAAAGGGCGAGCGAGAGAGGCTCCTTTCTGTGACAGGCAGCACTTAAGAACTTGACTTTAACAAAAGCATTACCAAATCTGCAAACTTTACTGGCTTTCATTGTTCTTCAAGGTGCTTTTTACACTCAGTTTCCCTAATGATGCCACTTAGAAAACAGCTAGCCCATGCCAACCCGTTTGCCCAAGGAAAAAGCCTTTGCAAAACAACGGGGTTTTGAGAGATGCAGAGGATGATGCTTCTGTGATGTGAGGTACTTTGGCGATGTCTTTCTGTCCTCTTTTTATTTTTGTCTTCCTATGTTTTCAGAATCATCTTAGTTTGGAACACAGTGGTTTTTTTTTTTTTTTTTGTGGAGTAGGTTAGTGCATTAAAGAAGTTGGTTGCAGAATATGCTTTAGTCAGGGAAACTGACTTCCCCTTAAAAAATTCTTGTGCGCTTTCACTCTGAGGTTCCAACCCCTCTTTCCTACAGGCCAGGAAAGTTTATGCCGTGTCCATCCTCTTAAAACACCTGTAGTTAAAAAATGTCTGCTGCAGGCCTCCTGTCTTGGAGAGTTGCTGTCTGCAAAAGTACTTGAGGAATAATGCATCTGCATTTCTGCTCTGGGTGGAAAAATTAGAACTGGTTCTGGCTAATAGATACATCTTTGGATTGTAGAAAATATGGAATCTTTGGTGCAATTATGAAATAAATTACTTAGCTTGGCTAGAAGACTCTAAACCACTGGAGAATGTGTATGTATTTTTTGAGTCTGCTGCAATAAGACAGTAGTCATAACTCACAATTTTATATGTAACTTAGGAAAGACATTTTCAACTTTTTCAAAATGCTTGTTTTTTTGAAGTGTTAAATAGGACTTGAATGGAGTCTTCACTTCCAATTCGATATTCCTTGAGTTTGTGGTGTTGCACTGTGTTTGGAACTGAGCTTTACATGAAACAGCTTTACCTGTGTATACTTAATCAGGGATGTATTCCCTATATCCCAAGATTTGAGATTTAAGATTTTTTTTTAAGTTAAAATTTAATGAAATTAAGTCTTAATACTTAAAAATATAAGTGATAACAGGTATTGTTATACAAACATACCTGCATTAGCAAACTCCCTAGATAGCTGCAAGGGTATGGAGTAGTAAGGGAGAAGCACTGTGTTGTTTCCAGGGGTTTCATGAGCATAACTTTATTGCACTGTATGTATTGCAGCATCAAAGTCTTTGCATGGATTCGGGAGATGTGATGGATAGTTCTAAGCTTCATAAAAACTTGATATACTGAAATCTAAAAAACAGATGTGTATTAATTTAGGGCATGCTATTAACTTCTTTGATCTAGATTATGAAGTTGGTCAGTGACCTTGTGTTACTCTTTGAGAGGGATGGTTTGAAGAAATGGTAACCGGTCCTTATTTTCTGTGAGTAGATTACAACTTCTGACTCCTTAGCACAGTGAATTGGTGGAGTAAGAGAGTGAACTCTTAACTAAAAGTTGTTCTTACAAAGCAAGTTAATTATTTCTGCTCTTTCTCATGATTTTTTATAGTCTTGCAGGTGTCTTATAGTCTTGCAAGATGTTATTTAGTAGTGCTGCCCTGAGTTCACTACATATTTGCTGTGCTATTGTTGGCAAAACTGGGGCCATAGTCCAGGGTAATCCCTTACTCAAGTGTCCTTTTTTCCTCTTGCTTTACTACCCTCTTGGGCCCACACAGCACTAGTTTGGTAGTGTTTGGGTAGTACAGTGCAATAACAAAATAAAGTGGATAGGAAGGAGACTCTTCTCAGCTGGTGTGTGCTTCAGTGTTTTGTTGATAGGGCTTTAGTGTGCGTTAGCAACAAATTAGAGAGGGTAGCTCAAGCAGTTCTGGTGCTCCAAGGAAGAAAATAAGATACAAATAATATAAAAGGGAATGTAATGCAGATGCTAAAATGTCTTGAGTATAAATTGGATAGCATGAAAAACAAAATAGAGGTCTTTTATGCTACGTAACTGTATATTTTGTACTGTAAAGTATTAAACTGAGAGCAAATACAGAACTTTGAGTTTACTCTTTTTAATGTTTTTTATTTTTCAGAAGAGAAATAATTATATCTGTAATGTTCCTTGTCCTTACATTTATTCCAAAATTTGTTTTCATTCTGTTTGTTGCACACTTAATTTTCTGGAAATAAATATCAGTCCTCAGAAGCCAGTAGCTATACTTGATGCAAAGGTCCCAAGTTCATACCGTCTCTGTCCTGGTGCCTCCCAAAAAATTTGTGGTAGTAAGAAGAAAGTATCCTTTAAGAAAAAATGTTCTTAAAAATTGTTCTTGACAATTTCAGATGTCAAGTTACATACAACTGAAAAGTATGTTTTTGTAGAAAAGAAGATGATTCTGCTTGTAATGGGATATTTATTGTCCAGGTTTAAAAAGCAGCTTCATATCATGCAAATATATTTTTGATACAGCAGAATATAAAGGTTCATGGAACGCAGTACATTGCTTCTTTTATTATTGTTTTTGCTTTTTCTTCTTAAAATAATTGATTTCTGAATTAAAACACTGTACTATGCAAGTTGAATAAAATTCTGTGTTAAAAATAGTTACATTACTTTTGGAAGAAACATTTAGAAGCTCATAGCTTTGGGGTTTTTTGTTGCAGAAGGTTTTTTCCCACTGTAGCTGAATAATCTTAAGCTATTGAAACAAAAACCTGTTGCCTACTTCAGCCTCTCCTGGTGAATAAAACCAAACTGAAAACAAACTGGCCTCTAATTATTGCCCTGGATGAAAATGGAAAGCTGACTGTATGTAAAGTGTTGACTGCTACATCAAGGTTATGAAAAAGGATACACAAACTTTGCTAGAGTCTAGATAGACTGAATTTGAATAGGCAACATGAAGCAAATCTGGCTTAGTCTACTTACTGTGAGAATTAAAATTTTCAGATCAAAGCATTAGAAATTTAGCTCTTCAAATCCTTCAGCTCACTTAAATAAAAGTTGCTCTGGATATTTTCTTTTGCCAGTTTTCGTGGTCTTCTTTTGTCATGTACAGGCATGCAAACAATAAGCATCTGGAACTCCAGACAATTTCAGAAGGCTTTGAGGTGTACGGCTTTGCAAATCTAACTGCTCTTCATTTTTCTGTAATGTGGATTTAAGAACCTATCTTTACATATTTTTCATTTTTAAAAGATTAATTAAACTATTATCTCTCATGAAATTTTCTTCTGGAAAATATTAAGATAAAATACTCTGGAAACTGTTGGTCCTCTTCTGTCTCCTTAACCATTCACATAACACTTTGGACTCTGAGGAACTCAGTTGGCCTTGTTTATGACAGGGATGTAAGCCACATGTTACCTAAAAAATTCTTTCTTGGTTGCTGCATCACCAAGAAAACTGTGCAAGTTAAATATAAGTGTTTGTTTAGCATGGATGTGGATACATTGGCTGACTTGTTCTGCCTCTGACTTTAAACTCTATTGAAGGAATATGAAGAAATCTTGCTTGCAGTTAAAACCAAACATAGAATGCTGTATATAGGCATTCCTGTCCAGGTGCTGCTCCCCTTACATTATTTCCTTTTGTGTATATATAGGGCACATAGCCTCTGTCTTCAGTGAAACATTCTTTTTGTATCTGTCAAGTGCAATAGGTTGGCAGTTTTAAAATATCTTAAGTTTGTAAAATGTGTGGGTTTTTGTTATAAACACTAAATAATATTGCTGTAAACTGCTGTAAAATAGTTTTGGATGAGAGCCATTTTCTCTGGCAGCAAAGGTATAAATAGTAGATGTTAGTAATTTTTTTTCAGAATTTAAGTGGTCTGTAGTTAAAAATTTAAACCATAAAAATGAACCTGTGCATATTGTTAAGTATATCACAGATATATGGTATTTTCTTTGCTTCTTAGTGTGATGTATAATCAGCACCTGTATTTGTGTCATTTAACTTGGATGTATATGATACTGACCTGTAAGAGGAGTTGTGTAAGGTTTTGATGGTCTTGAGTTCATGTGATGAATGCAGCTAGTAGGTAAAGTGATTAATTTTAGCATTTGAGATTACCAAAGTTATTACAGCTGCATTTTTCATCAAGGATATTCTGTATTAAAACAGTACATAGAGTGCTACTCTTGAAAGCATTGTTGGAAATGAGATTCCAGTCAGACTTGGTTTTACAGTGTGTGATCTCTTGTTTTTTCTTGAGTAGTTTTATTCTTAATTAATCTTGACGTTTTCTGGTAAATGTGCTAAAACTGTAGTTTGTAGGAGTCTTGAGTAGGTGATTGTTTTTCCTTCTCCAAAGCAGTCTGCATTCCTCAAATAGGTTGAGAACATAGTAGGCTACTCAAAATGTTTCTGAAGCATGTTTGGTCCCAAGATGTCTCAAATACAGTGGTCAAGCTTGCCTTCTTTTTTTGTTCCTTCTGATTTAGGGAATTACGTCTCTTCTGGCTTTGCCTCAGTAAGTGCTGCAGGACTGGGTGGTTACAAGCTGTAGTGTTGACTGGTTTTGACATCAGTAATGGTTTTAATACCTTTGGAATCCCTTTGGGTTAGTAATCAGGTACCAGATTAGGAGTTTTAATAAAGATATATGGTAGAGAAACAGAGACAAGTGTCAGCAGGACAAAGGTTTTTTGATTATAGAAGGTGTGCCTTCTAGGATGAGCTATGTGGAAGCTGTACTCCAAAAACAGGGTAGGCAGCTTTTGAGGTGGATGTTCTTTCAGTAACTGGTGGGAGCCGGGTGAGTAAGGAATTCTCCCTAGATTCACTAACAGAAGCTATTTGTGCAGGGATACTGGTTTAGGTGAAACCTGTGCTGGGGGAGTTTTCCAAGCTGGAATTTTGGTCAGCTCGAGGAGACTGACTCTAGAATAGTTGGTTTGTGCATTCAGAGGTACGAATCACTAACTTATTTGGAAGAGCGTAAGTCTCGGTCTGTGTAAGGTAGGTGCCTCGTGGCTTTTTTTATTCCTTACCCTCCCTGTTCTCTCTTCAGTGGAAAACAGAGGTAAAACCAGTGCTGATCAATGCATGCTGAAACATTGACTTTCTTCCTCTTTTTGGCTTTTGAAAGGAAAAGAGCTGCTGGCTAGTAATAAATAATGCTGAGAAGTAATAAAATAGAGGCCTTTGAATTAGTTTGTGCAAAAAATCCAGTTACTTGGGAAAATACTTGGTGTAAATGTAAATATTTTGTGGTCCCTTAGTGCAGGGATAAAAGAGAGTCTATATTCACCAACAACACTAGTCTGAGCTGTTGTCTAATCCAGTGATGATCAGAAGACAGTGACTGGAAGTTGTTATATCTGCACTGACTTGGTTGTCTTGTGTATTACAAAAATAAGTGCTTTTGGAATCTGCAGTGTTTTAAATGTTGTTTGATGGGAAAAAAGGGAACTAAAGTTCTATGTATCAGCATTGAAAAGTATGTATCCTTTCTATTCTTTTTTTCTTTTTATTGGGCTAATACTTTTTTTTTCTTCATTTTATTTGTAGTGTGTTTTAAAATTTAATTTCAGAACGGGACAAAAAATGTCACTGTGCATGTACATGACTCTTTTATTCGTGGTTGAACTTCGAAGCTTAACTGGCTTTTGCAGCCAGGCTTCGATACTCCTGGCTCTGCAGAAATTTGACCTTGCTCTGGAGATAACTATCTTAAGGGCTTTGAGTTTGTGTAAATCTGATAGAGCACATTACTTCATATAGACAGTGGAAATTTTATCTTTGATCCTGCGTGTGACATTTTATACACTGATGTGAACTTGCTCAGTGTAAGGCCCAATTTTTTTGTGTGCAAGCTGAATACAATGTACAATGAGGAGTCCCATTGAGTTAAATGTCTGCTTGCAGTTAATTAATCTTTGTTGGGTTAGGACAGAATATTAGCAAAATCAGATAGTTTAGAGCTGAGTGGAAAATGATTTTCTGCTACTAACAACATTATTTAAAAAAAACCACAACAACACCAACCCAAACATCTTCCAGTGTACATCAGGACAAAACAGTGTCTGTCTAAAAACTACAGTTAATATATTCTCCCTCAGATTCATTGGCTGGGGTAGTGAGCTGTTTCTGTCTGCAGGTGATTAGAGCGTAGGTGTAGGAGAAAAAAAAACTTTCCCATCTTAGTCATGAATAATTAAGAGTCTCCCTCAGTTTGACCCAAAATGAGAAAATCTGTATGTAGAGTAAGCTTTGTCAGAACTGGTGTAGTCCTCTAAAAAGGTTTTTCTCTGACAAGTCAGGACTTTATGAAAAAGATGGCTAAGCAGCTTTGCCTGTGCAGTCAAACTTCTGTTCCTATTCTGGTCAGTGTGCAAGTTGTGCAGTGTTATGGTATGTGCCTTCTTAAAAGCACCATTGGACTTAAAAGGGTGAATTTAGAAATTTATTTAATGTTTCACCTTCTTTTTTTAGGGGAAACAAAACATTAAAGTAATTTTGTGAGATTAGCTGGAGATAATACTCTCTCTACAGGTGTATTTACCCTGTGTATTTGACAGTACTTTGAGCACAGCCATGTCTCCTGTTTCCCATGTGTGGATAGACTCTAAACCATAGAGAAGATAATTTATTTACTCTGTTGTTACTGGCCTCCTGCCAGGGGGATTGGGAAGGGAAATATTTTAAATAAGCTGTAATTTGCATTCTCACTTTCTGAAATGCAAAGCTTAGATTACTCTCTGCAGTGGGTCCTAAGACTTTGGGGCAGCCAGGCCAAACACATGGGGAATCTGTGGGCACATAGTTCTTAGTGCTTGACTGATCTGGGTTCTGCTACTGGAGTGTGTTCCACTGCTTAATTAGCATCACTCAGAAAGATTGCCCCTTGGGCACCACCTGACTCAAGATCCCCCAATCTTTAAACAGGGAGAAGGAAGTTCTGTTCCTGCCCCTTCACCCCCTGCTTTCTGGTTTGTTGTGTTGTGCTGGCTTGTCTGTAAAATAAACCTTACTTTTTGTTTTGCTGAGTCAATCTCTTTTCCTGGCCATGAAAGACTGATCTTTTTGTAGCTGATACTGTTTGACAGTCTCAGTTGAATTGTATCTTGTTAAAGAGTATGGGTGTTCCAGGATAGAATTGAGGTGCAATTATGTAAGGGTGGGTTCCTTACGGCTAATGTATTAAATGCTCTTTTGCCTTTAAAATGGATTCCCAAGTGTGTGTGAGCGAAGTAGATTGTTATTGCTATTATTTATTTAGGACCATAGATAATAAATGGATATTGGGCCTAGCATCCATGTGATGGACAAAATGTGTTTGCAGTGAAATATGAAATTAAATACAGAAAAGTATATAGCTAAAAATTCCCTTGTCATTTGCTTGTACAGGTTTCACAGGCTGCAAGCAGTACAGGCTGCATTTCCCAGTGATGTAAAAATAAAGGATATGACAGCTTGTTAGGTTGAGCTCTCATTCAGAATGTAAGATAGCCATAGTAATTTTCCACTTCTGTCCTTTCTGTATGAAGACTACCCTAAACATCAGCCTTTTGGTTGCTCTGTAGTGTGAAAAGATTTCTGTTCCTTCTTCTAAAGCTGTTCTGAAGATTAACAGAACTGAAAATGAATGGTCTAGATAAAGATTGTGTGCTTTGTCTCGTCCCAGTGGAGTAAGCAACTGATGCGAAGAGGGAAAACTTGCATCTGACTTTCTGTCCCAATTCAGCCTGCATCTGGAACTGTTGCTGCACAGTAGGGTAGCTTAAGAATAAGTGAGAATCTCCTTTTGTAGTGGCTGGGACCACTGTCCAAGTAATTAGACTTTGTGGTGTGATTTCCATTTGTGCAAGCTTCTTATGTGATCCAGAGGGATACTGTGATCATGCTTCCACTTCTCATGATGTCCATAAAAAGAAGTGATTGCCACTGAATTTTATATGGCATGATTCTGTGTGATGATACACAGTTTTAGACGTGTAGGTAAAGATGTTAACCATGAGGTAGCCACTGATACTGTTATTTTAACACTAAATAGTTCTGCTTTTATATACAAAAAATAAGACTAAAGGCTACTGAGGAGCTTTTAATTAAAAGAAAAAAAAAATCTCTGAAATTCTGATACTTCCTAGATTAAGCTGCTCCCTGTACGTGAAGGATTTTCATGAACAACAAAGGTCTGCATGTGTGTGAAGGTTTTAAGGAACCTGACTGTTGTAGTATGCCCAAAGTACTTGCAGCTCCTGTAGATTTTTAGAGGGATTGTTTATGCTTAGATACTGAAAAAATAATCCTAACTTGGACAAAAGTCAGATTTCTTATCTCTATTTTAGGTAAGAGTGGTTGCAATTCTGACCTTTGCAGTTTGTCAAAATGTACTTTGCTTTCAATTGTATTTTTGGAAAGCAGGCCATCAACCTTGGTCAGATCTGTTGTGTTACAAGCAGAATGTGGTAGGGGTTGTGAGAATGCTTTGTGCCATGCTAGTGACACCAGTTTAGCCAACTCAGAGCTTGTGTCATACAAAACTTAAAGTCTGAGCCTTGACCTATTTGTTAGTCTGAATTTGCTTTCTTTATGGGTTGTACATAAATAATTTTAATTAATGGTTTAGAACTAACCTTGAAAGGTATTTGGGTGGGGTTTTTTTGTTTGTTTGGTTTGGTTTGGTTTTTTTTGTTAGCCTCCTACATAACTTTGGTGGTTTGCTTTTATTTTTCTTTGCAACTTTTTAACAACTTTAGCTACATACCACTGATGGATCCTCTGCTTCTCATCCTGCTACCTGATACATCTTGGTACTGTAACATGGATTTGTCATTTGCTTACTGCTTTGATAAACAAAACAACTTGGCTGAAAAGACTTTGTAAAATATCTGCTGAATTGTGATGTTTTAAAGAAAGTCAGGAAGTTGAATCATGGCTAGAGGACAGTGATAGAAAGTTTACTGAAAGGTTGGGTATATCTCAAAAGAATGATGAAACCCAAGCTTGTGTGTTTGACTTACTCCTCCATTGTCATCAAACCCCTGAAAGGGACCACAAGGTTTACCTGCTCTCTTGCAGCACACAACAATTTGCTGTTGCAGTCAACTCCTGGTGCTGCACTCGTTTTGTTCTGCTGCCATCTTAGAGGTGGGGGAGATTTCACATTTAGGTAGGTAGGTGTTTTCTCAAAACCCCAGCAGGTCTCGTCCCTTTCCCCCATAACTCCTCATTATGTGAATTCAAAATTAAGGTTTCAGAATTAAATTACCGTAGTTTTGCCTGATGATGTATATTATTCAGCTTACGAATCCATCTAAAAAAAGTGGAAATTAAGCTCTCTGTGTTCTGACTCATGAAGTGTGGAATAGAGACAGCAAAAATTTTCTTAATGAAGACAATAATTCTCTCTGGAATTTTGAGTTTAATTGGTGTACTGTAAGTAAATGGTAGGACTGTACATTTTAAAGGATGTTGGAGAACAGCATTAATGTAAACATTTTTGTCCCACGTGAGAGAAGAAAGAGAACTGGTCAGGAAACTCTTCTCACTTTTCTCAGCTTCTGAGTTCTTGGACTTTGAACCCTCATGAAATTGTCTGCTATGTTTCCTATGGTTCAGATAAAGGATATAAAATGGCTTTTCTCACTATGCTGTTCAAGAGGGAAAACACAAAGGATTTTACTTCCTGAGAGAAGTTGTCTATAATTATTGTAGTGGTAATTCTTGAAAATTTTTTAAATTTTCAAGAAACTAAAAATGTTAGTGGAACTTGGACATAATTTTTTAAAGGTTTAATATTTTGTGCTACTGGTTTCTTAATGTAATGATATAAAAAGTATCCCCTAAACCTTTCTCTTTTTAGGGGTTGATCAGAATTGAAAAACAGGTCACAGTAACAAACCACTTTTACTTCTAGTGAACGTGGGTGGTATCTTTAAGGTCAGAGGTAAACGTTTTTATGTTACAATGAAACAGTTTTTGTGAACAGCATCTCTCTGAGAAATGGAGTTGTTTCGTGTCACTTTGCTCCTTGGTTTTCAAAACAGTTTTGAGCTCCAGAGAAAGCTTTTCCTGTATTTAGAAATGCCGTTGGATTTTTGTGCATGTAAGAATAGATGAATTTTTGCTGTGGCTGCTCTCTCAGCACAGATAGGACACTGCCAATCTGCTTATTTGATAAAACTTGGTTGGGCAGCCCTCAAGGGGCTGTAGGACATACACAGAAGCCTTGCATGGTTGAGGTTGTTTTTCTATAGGGAGTAATGCTAAGGTAAACAATAGTCTCTGAATGTGAGTTTAACTCTGAACTTTTGAGAAGTGACTAGGGAACTTGGTTTCTTGAATAGAAGCCTCTTACTTTACATGAGACACTCTATTGCAGTAGTTTATGTATTTGTTATTTCAGGGATTAGAATGACCTCGATTGACTAAACATAATTATTGCTTAAATGTAGCCAATGCCTTTTCATCCCAGGTCCTTCATAGTTCACTGAATATCTATTTCTCTTTTCAGTGAATTTTACTGGAAGGGGGCATACACTTTTAAATTATGTGTGTGTTACATACACATTGTAGTAACACAGTTGGGTTTTGCTTTGGAAAAATATTGCAGTCTTTAAAAAAATGAATGAAATCTATGATAATTTCACAAAATTACATTTCTTTCACAAATGCACACATGAATATCAGTTGTTGGTGTTTGTATTCTGTTAACATTTTCCACTGTTAGAACTTAAAGATATGAACTGATTTAATATGCATAAAAAGGGAAAGCCATAGAGGTAGGAGTCTGCAGGTTGAGAACTTAATAGATCTGTGTTTTATGGCAACGAAATGCCTTGATGTGAGGCAAGGAGTATGTAGTATTGACAGTAAACATTTTTATATGGTCTGGAGGGAAATGTTGGGACCTTTGTGACATCCATGTAGCAAATACATTGTATTTCTCTCTGATAATTTAGTGAAGAATGTCCCAAAACAGAGGTCAGTTCCTTCTTCTCTTTGATTCTGGGGATTGTCCTTACTAGCTGCTTCTTCCTCCTCAGCATGCTTGTAGATATCTCTGCATGTGTGAACTCTGTACAGATGTTGTGGGAGATCTTTCCACTTTTATTTTTCTTTAACCAAGGCACTGTGTTCTTTCCTCTCAGACCATAAATGGGTTCATTTAATCCTTCCGTTTATGTAGAGGGTTAACTGTCTCATAAAGAATTGCAGCATCTTAGTTTGAATTGAGAGGATAGAATGTTATCTTCTAAGGAAAGAAGGCTTTTATGATTACTGAAAATGGCCTGGTGGAAGTAGGTGGGGGTGATAGCTGTAAAAATACTGGAGATTCTACCTGGTCATACAAGTTCAAAGGGTCATTCAGCCTCAGTGAAAAACTATACTAGGGAGGTTAATTTAAAGAGTCAGCCTCAGTCATGAGATCCAAGGCAGAATGGTACAAGACGGTGTAAGGCTGCACTCTATTGCTGTTTGTTCAGGCCTTCTAGAAGAGCTGAAAAATAGGAAAATGAATCTTCCTGCAATTGCATGTTCTCCCGTTGCAGAACATGACTGTGCTGCATATGACAGAAAAATGGAATCCTTTTTTTCTGTGTAGTGAATTTTCAAACCAGTCTCTATCTTGAAAACGTGTTTCTGGTGCTTTTGTTTCAGCTTGTGTATTTGGTAGACAAATCTCTATCAAATATATTTATCTTTTAGAGCTTAACAATGCTTCTTTTGTTACTACTGGAATATATTAGATAACTAAATTTGAATTATTGCTTGAAGAATTTAATTTCTAAGTTTTTGCCATGTTTTTTAAAAAGTTGGGGGTTTTTTTCCATCTGGATATTTTGAAAGGAATTGTATTACCTGGAGCTAATTTGTGCAGATGTTTTTTTCTTCTGGGTTTTTTTTTATATCTTTGATGCCAGGTGGATGTTATTTGTAGGAATAAAGGTCAATTACATATGTTTCTGGTTGTCTGTCAGATAAGCATAAATGACATGAATGTAAGTAGGAAGGTGAGCAGTTTACCACTTGCTGGTGAAGATACTTGTTTTACAAACACATGGCTACCTGTTGGCTAGCTAGTGTGGCTAGTGAGGTGTTTAAAATAAAAGTTAGGTTTAATTTGTTTTGGGGTTTGTTTGGTTTGGGTTTGCTTTTTGTCCTTGTGAATGTGACTACATAGCTCTCCTGATATGTTGTTGTCTCATTTTTGCTCTTCAAGAAGAGAGTATCCCATATTGCACCTTAAAGAAAGCGATATTATCTGTCATGCTTGTTTGGTGCTATAGTAATTTAAAACTACTTCCTCTGTTTTCATTTTCACATCAGTTGACTGGGACAGGCAGAAGCAAAAAAGATGACTATAACAAATTAACTCTTTAATTTAGGGAGAATGACAATATTTAAAAATTTGTAGTATAGTGACATATGTACTGATGCTGTGTAAAACCTTATAATTTTCAACAGAAATATGAATTACAGAATATTATGAGTTGGAATGGAGTTATAAGGGTCATCAGTGTCCAGCTTCTGGCCCTATGCAGGACAGACCCAGAGTCACGCCACGTACCTGAGAGTGTTGTCCAAACACTTCTTGAACTCTGTCAGGCTTTGTGATCTGACCACTGCCCTGGAGAGTCTGTTCCACTGCCCAACCCTCTGGGTGAAAAACCTTTTCCTAATATCCTGCCTAAACCTCTCCTGACATGCTTCTTTCTATTCCCTTGCGTCCTGTCATTGGTCACCACAGA
>WEKY01050215.1:7575-39469 GCA_013390045.1 Picathartes gymnocephalus
TGTTACATAAAATACAGATGATACATTAAAAAGAAAATGTCAGTGCTGCACTAATTTTTATAAGTATCATCCTTTATGGCTATACTTAATAGCTAACAAATTTAATTTCTCATTGTAGCATCAACTGGTTTATTGACTTAACTAGTGTTTTTTCCCTGGTGTTATTTTAATCTCAGTATTGAACAATTACTTAGTTTCTAATCCTGTGGCAGAAGACTATAGCACATCTATAATTTTATGAACAAAATAGTCCCACTGAAGTTTACAAGGTTTTGTCTCCAGACTTGGATCTAAGTTGGAGCTGCTACATTCTCAACCTGAATTCTTCAGAGAAGCTTCTTTCTGTGCAAGTTGTGGAACACCAAAATAAGACCTTCAGCTGAGCCCTAAAGGCACCTAAAGCCAGTGGAGAACAGTACTTTACATGTCACCAACAGCATGCACACAAAAGAATGTCTGGAGAAAGATCTCTGACAGAAGATTTTCTGCACTGGCCAAGTAAGTTAATACAAGTACTAAATTTAAAGCACACAAAGCATACTGGATATGAGAGATTCTCAGCTTGAATGTCAGCTTACATGCTTTCTCTTTCTCCATATCGCGTGCTTGCATTTGTGCTCCTGAAATGTCACTGCATGTCATGCTGATAGACTTCCAAGGAGAAATGAAGGAAAAAACCCCCAACAAACTACAAAATCCCTTATATAAATGGGCCATTAACTTCTGATCCAAATTTCCAAATGCACTCCCTGGAGCAGGAGATCACTCTCAGTTTCTCATTACATCCTGACCTCAAATACCGACAGGGTGTTTTTTCTAAACCTATTACATACATCCAAATGAGACATTTCACTTGCCTTGTAAAATGAAGTATTTCAATAGCATTCAAGGGAATGCTGCAGAGGAGACTGGACTACTCTTGGCAGAGTTTTACTCTTCTCCCCTACCAAATGAAACAATTCATATTAGTCTATGCAGGTTTAAGCTACCATGCACCACACTCTGTCTTTAAGCACCTGAACCAGGTGCTGGCACATGCTCTGTCCTGCTGACCTTAACTGTAAGCAGCAACATCCAGCAGGCAGACAGTTACAGGAACAGCCTGTAACCATGCAGGAAAATGCCAGAGCTCACCTGTCACAGCCTAAAGAATGTGGCTGCTTGCCCAGCCTCTACAGAAGTTTCTGTCTCCAAACAGCAGTGAAATCCCACTGCTGCTGTGTTAAGCTTCTAAAGAATGACCACCACCTTCCCACTGGTACAAGTATCAGAGGTGTGTGGCCCACAGACACCTTCCAGCCAGCCAGACCCTCGGGTAAAGCTGACAAACACTCCATTCTATACAACATTATGGATGGGTGGGACTGCCTGCACCTCAAGCATCAAAGAATCACAACAACAACTCTGTCTTGCCACTGCTGCAAAACCTGGCACATTTAAATTTCAGACTTCAAAACTCTGTCAGATGCTCCCCACTCCTAACAACAAATCTCCTTGCAAATACACAGAGAAGAAAAGTAGTTTATGAAAGCGTAAGGGTTGCCAGAATGAAACAAGTTGTGAAAATGCCCTGTCACAGTGAAGTCTACCAGAGTGGAGACTGTGTGTGACACCTGCTCTACCACTTGTGACACCTGAAAACACAACTTTGGCAAGGGGGATCAGAAAATTCCCCATTAAACAGCACATAATAATCTGCTATTGGGAGGATTTCCCATCTGTAGGCTTTTGGATGAATGCTCTTCTACACCCCAAAAAATGTCATAGTCCCTCATCTGCCCACTGCAACTGCTTCCTTTTATAAGGAGATACCACCCCAGCAAACCAAGAATTCTACATCTAACTGACTTGACCCTTGACAATGCTTCTCTAATCCCAGTCACTGAGTGAGCTTTCTCTATTAAAAGAGAAACCAGAGTTCACAATTTTGTCACTCAATCTTTTTCATGAAGTAGAACAGCACTAGAATATGAATTTTAATTATTTTCTATTTTTAATGATGGATCTTTTTCTCATTTTCAAATAGTTCAGTCAAAATCCCCCAGCTCCAAAAAGCTAGACAGGTATGGGCAGAACAAAGAAATCACAATTTTAGAGGAACTTCAAAAAACAAGAAAAGAAATGCTAAGTACCTGGTTATGCTGGTTTTGGCTGGGATTGAGTTAATTTTCTTCACAGCAGCTACAACACAGGGATGTAGTTACTGGCAGCATTGCTCACACAGCATCAAACCCTTTTCTGCCTCTCACCCCACCCCGGCAGCGAGGAGGCTGAGGGGCACAAGGAATTGGGAGGGCACACAGCCGGGACAGCTGAGCAAAGGGATATTCCATATCAGATGATGTCAGGCTCAGCACACAAAGTTCTGCCACTCAAAGCTCACTCCCATGGGAAGGCAGTGAATGAGCAGCTGTATGGTGCTTAGTTGCTGGCTGGGATTAAACCATGACAGTATCTAATGAGATTGTAGCAGCCTGCACTATGCTTTCATCTTCTCTATTTCTACCTTCTCCACAGAATTACATCTCATTTTCCAATGGGATTCCTATCCATCCATATGTATTATATTACACTGCCTTGCCTGCAGACTTCCACACGCCCCAGGTAAAAGCAAAACCAGCAGAATCAAAGACACATGGCCTCCATTTAACATTTGACTTTGTTTTTCATTATAAAGAAATGCTAGTAGCGAACTGCACATGAAGCCTGAGGTGAACACAATTTTTCTGATGTAGTTTTAAGCTAATGTTGTTGCATCAGAAAGCCTGAAAAAACTCCAAGAGTGAGATTCCAAAATTCAAGTATTTCAGAAAGGAATTATTTTAGTTTTCACTCAGATTTTATTTAAATAAAAGAAAAAATTAATTAGGTCATATGGGCAAACATCAGCATGCCAATGATTGTGAAACTACAAGAAATACCGAGATTCAGACATTTGTCATCAGTATCTTGAGATCAGCCATGGGTAGGATTTTCTATTTGCTATAGTCTCATGCCTAAAGATAAATATAATAATTAAATGCATAAGCAAAACCAGAGTCAGGAGCACCTAGGCCATATTAACAAGTGTCCTTACAGCTGTCATTTCAGCCTTTTGTGTCACTAGGAATGAACACACCTACTAAAACCAACATAAAATGTTACTAATACCGAAGTTTTGTTTTCCAATACTGTTTTATGTCTTTCTAATGACTGCATGTAGAAATTTTCTATCCACACCATAATTTGGTATTTCCTGGTTTTCAGAAGTTTGAGATTAGCCACTTCAGACTAGTTAAGTACCCGGGGTAAGTTTCATGACATCTGAGGCCTTTAAAATCCTTTCCTTTAAATGCCTGCATAAACATATGTATGGGAGTGCACACACATTCCAGAATATTCCCCATTTGCAGAGTCCAGTCCCACTACCATCCCTGGTCACGCTTGTCTCAATCACAGAATGCAGCTGTTGCCTCTGAATTCTCCCTCCTGCTCAGCTATTGCAGCCAGATTCTCCACTGGTCACCACACTGTCTGAAACGTATTGGCTGCAGATCTGGAAACAGGATGCAGGAAATAAAACATTTCACTGATCCCACATGTAGCTCTGGAGTCCTACAGAAAGGAGGCTTATCCTTCCCCATTGTTTATCACACACTCCTGAGGATTTCTGAAATGCCTGATACACAGTCTGAGGAAGAAGCAGATGTCTCAGATCTACACCCTTGCAGGCTGCTCGCTTGGAAATGGACAGTAAGGGGTAAAGGTTTGGAAAATATGCAGTGGTGCATCAAGAACTCAGTTATGCTATTTAATACTATAAAGTCCGTATCTGAAAGACCACAGACCTATCTGCTAAAAAGAAAAAAGAGACAGAGGTGAGAGTGGGATATGTGAGGAAGAACAGTCCTTAGCATCTGGATCAGTGTCCTATCTTCCTCAGATTTCTACCAAGGGCAGGAATGGCTCTAAGCAGGTACCACAGACACAATGTCATGTCCAATCAGTGTTGCAACAAAATGGTTAGGCACCAGTAAGTTCTGTACCTCATTCTGATAAAACCCACTGCTCTTTGACCTTGTACCATCCATGTAATCCAGGGAGAGCCTGTGCTTCTCCCTCTTGTCAGCTGACTTGCTTCCTCTCTCCCAGTTCCAGTGTGTGAGAAGCCAGAGCACTACATATGTGGGCTCCACAGGCACTTGTGTTTTCACAGAGATGTAGTATGTGAGGGATCCTCAGGTCCTCCCTGCACCTGGTGCTGCAGCTCCACTGTATGAGAATCCTGCAGAGGAACGCTCTAGGCCTTACCAAGATCACATTAAGAGAGGGTCAAAAGAAAGCTACTGACCAGCATCTTCCCCCAACTCCATTAATATTTCATCCAAACAGTTTCAAAGTATTCAGTGATAAACCATATCTTTTGATACAGACATCACAAAAGATTCTGGCTGTATTTTCTACCACTGGTCCACACACAACAACTCACCCTTGGTTACAAGCAAGGCTGCTTGCAAACCCTCTGTACAGTCTTGGGATGCTGGATCTGTCCTATTGCTGTTAAGCTCTTCTTTAACACAAGTTTCAGTGTGGCTTCCCCAGAAGATTGGTGCCACTGTATGAGCTGGTGTTCACTCACGGCAAGTGACTGACACCCTCTAACAGTGACCACCAGTAACCACCTTAGAGACCTGGAAGTGTAACAACCTGCTACCTCTGTGGGATATAGCTCAGGCCGAGAAGGATCCAAAACACTAGTTTATATTAGGTCATTAACACCATCCTGCATCTGAGCAATGGAGATCAATTTAAAAAGCACATAAAAATGTATAAAGAAAAGCCAGCTCTGCATTATTTACAGCAACTTATTGGAATGAATAGAGCTGCAGGAGGGACACATACAAGCTATGTATCCATGTTTCAACAGACAGGTACCAGTAAAAGTAAATACTCTGTAACTGCTAACATATATCTATCTGTCTATCTATCTCTATATATATATATATCTGTGTGTGTGTATATATTCAGGCAGGCACATACACACATAAAGAATTAAAAAAATGCTTTATGAAATAATCATACTTTAAAGTAAAATAAATTTAAAAATAAACTGAGTACCATTATTTTAAAAAAAGTAGCATTCTAAACATTGAAAAACATCCCCAGAGCACATGTGACTGTACACTTCTTAAACAAAACCCAGGAATTCAGATTCAAAAAAAAAAGGCAGATTTCTGGAAGGGAGTCTTGTTGCACAGGAGCAGGCTTTTCCATGAAAGGATATTTTACAGGATAGAAGAGCTATTTCCTAGTGAACATTCAAGGGACTCTGAAAATTCCTCCCATTCTCTTTCCATACTGATTAACAGCCAAACATTTATTTTCAAGCCAGATCCTTTCTAAAATTGCACAACTTGCCATGTAAAGTTCTGAAGCCAACAGTTTCCCACCTAAATTGTTGCACGTATCATGTGTTTGAACTCCCTACCCAGCTGGCTTTGTCCCCTGAACAACCATCACATATACTGCTAAAAGTCTATGAGTGGTCAAATGCACATGTAGTTCTAAACTGAGGTGATAGCACTTCCTATTGTTCTTCTTTTTGACCCATCCAATTTATACCACCCATTTACGTAAGAAGCAACACCACGGACTCTACTCCACATTAAGAAGCTATACTGAACTACAAAAATACCAAAAGGCTGAAATAGGATAAGGCAGAAAGTCTCCGAACGATTTTGCATTTCAGAGTAGGAAATTATCAATTCATTAAAAACAGAACTTTGGAAAAAATGAGGAGTCCTGTTCTATAAATGTTTATATAAAGAACATGAAACAGCTCAAACAGAAGAGACAGAAAAAAGTCATCCCAGCAGCCCAGTGATAAGGGAATGTCTCCAGCCTATAGACACTGAAGATCTAGTGCCTGTTCTAAACCTTTCTTCTGCTACACTCGGAGAGTACTTTAACCCCTAGGCCATTCTTAAAAGAAGAGGATTTTCTCTAAAGAGCTCTTTTATTTCCCTCAAACACATCTATTAGCCTCCTAGAACTAGGTAAGAGCCAGCAAAGGCATATCCCCACTCCAGAGCTCCAAAGGTAGGACACCCAGCACCATTCCATCACTACCACAACTGCCAGTCGCTGCTCAGGATAAAGTATCCACTTGCTAGCTTCTGATGCTCCCCACTTCAACGACTGCACCTAGGAACTCTCTATCCTCCCCACTCTGCAGGAGAATCTTGCTGGAAGCCTAGAGCCTGTGTTCTGCTGGCTGGCATCCTAGAGGAACATCTGCAGAGCATGACTGTGATTTAGCATAACCTGAATTCCCAGTTTTACTATGTATATCACACTACTAGAGCTCAGCCCAATCAACAATAGATGGATTCAGCCACATGGTCAGTAAAATTGTTCTCTGTGATAGGCAGGAGGGAGAGATGGGGGTTCCAGAAAAAAAAATTCAGACTGAGAAAACTCACTTTCCACAGTAAGACCTCCCAAGATAAACATTAGCCTCTTGCTCTTCCTCAAGCGCCTAAAAATATCTTCCCAAGCATACTTATAGAGTAGTGAAATATCAAAAACCAATCTACTCAAACTCTACATCTGCATGACTCTCCTGCAAAACAACAAAAAAGGTTAACTTTCAGTTTTTACAAACGAGGTATTATCTTCCAAGTTGTTCTTGCCAGGGACTTGAGCTATTAAGCCATTTACGCTGGCTGCTATTTCAGCTCAGAACGGGATGCCAAGAGACAGCGTCGCTTCATTTGCTTCTGCGGCTGCCCAAATGTAGACTGCTACAAGAGCATGGCATGGGAATGCTAACAGGGAACTATGTAAAGTGGGAGCATGACTTGCCTCAATCACAGTGGTTTCTCTACAAAGTAAAGCAGAAGCACGAAAGTGAATGTCAGGAAGTGTTCAAATTCACACATGTTTTGGACATCAAGAAATAAATTATCACAAGGAATCAAACTTCTACCAGCAGACTGGTACAGTATAGTAAATTCTCAATCTTGGAATAAACCTCAAGTTAAAAGATGGTCCTGGAGCTATTCTGATTTCAGCCTTCTTTCTATTAAGTATTCAATGTCCACATCACCTTTCCTTCTTGCTCAGACATCTCTGAAGAATCAGTTTACTGTTGCTAGATGTGCAAGGCTGACTCTCAGCAAATATAATCCTTTGAATTCAAAGAGTTACATGGACTTGAACCAGCTGCTTGCTGGTCCCACAGGAGACACCCCAGCTGCAGACAGAGAAGAAGAAGTCAACAGAGCTGCCCTGACCAAGCACACAAGGAAGCACCACAGTCATGATGAGTTGGCAAGTTTACAGTGAGTTTGGGGAAAGGAAGCACTTTACCAGAGCTCTGAAAGAGTTCCCTGAATAAAGGGCTTCTGATGAGAACTGATAAAGCCAGGTGCTCAAGTGGAGGCAAGAGACACCTAAAGAAGCCTTAGTGTGGCGAGACCTCAGGTAAGTAACATATATTCAAAATACAGTTAAGCATACTTTATGAGTCAGTGAGGTTATGTATACGCTTGAAGACAAACACCTGATTTAAATGTGCCAAAGCAGTCTGAACGTTCCAAAACCAAATATTGAAATTAAATGCAGCCTTTCATTTTCTATAACCAAGTCCTTTGAAGGTCCTTTGAAGAAGATGCAAATTTTTCTTTGAATAGTATTTAAATTATTACACATTATATACATATGTACATACACAAAATGTATGTATATTAAAGCTCTAAAAAATGTTTACAAGTTTCCCTAGTAAAATGACCTGATGTATATCCACAATGAATAGACACAGGCCCAGCAGTATTCCCATATTAACAGTAGCTGTAGAGTCAAACACTACACTGGAAGCACCACCACCAACATTTTGGTATTCTCAGATTTACAACCAATGCTAGTCTTCCTCTCCTCCCCCACCTTCTTACTGCAAAGGAAAACATTGATTTTCTGATGTTAACAAAAGACATTCCTGGAAACAACAACAAAAGCACATAAATAAGTTAACCCATAATTACTTATTGTTCATACAGTCCTTCAACCTAATTGCTATTACCCATGAATAAGTGGCTATTAGAGCATTTATTGGACTTTGAACTGAACTTTTTAGAGGAAAAGCCCAAAAGAAATCCATTATTTTTAATAAATGAAACCCAAACTACCCATCTACATCAAAATTAATTGTAGAGCTACAGTCAATTAGTGCAGACTGTGTACTGCCAAAATTATGCAAAGGCATCTTAACCAGTCCCCTCTTCCGTACCCTCCCCAATAGTCAGGAGACAATCTCAAAAAACTTTTCTACTTCTGAAGGTCAACAGCATATGAAATGTTGCTGCTATGCATGGACTAAGGCTCCTGTTTAACCAGGTATATAAAGGTTTTGGATTTTTTTTTAAATTACAGGTTTCTTAACTTGGCAAGGGCAAACCTGAGATAAAGCTGTTTGACTAGCTACCACACAGGGACAGCAAATGGAGTAATTTTATCAACAGAATGAAAAGAAGATACTTTGTTTATTTGTTGAGGAATATTTGCAAGAAAATAAAAGTATGTCTTATTTTAAGGTACTTCTCTCAAAGACAGATAAGCTCAGCTACACTGTATAGCAAAGATACATATTCTACATCACCTTTCAGCTCATCTGTTTGTGCCCAGTCACTGGAAGTGATCTATCTTTGGCATGCCAGAATCCATGAAAGGATAAAATCTGTGGACAAACTTTTACTTTGCATCTGTCCAGAATTTCTGGAGATGAATATTTAACACAGCTTTGGAGGATAAGGTAACATATTATTTGCCTCACAGAATACAGTGTTCAAAAGCATCAAATTAAGCTCTAACTTGTAGTTACCTAGGTTACTGGTTAACACTGCAGGCTCTACCAGCTGAAACTCTGAGTGCTAAAGGATGCCAAACCCACTTTTCCTGGGCAAACATCAGCAGGTTTCAGATGCTGTATTGGGTTTGTGTGGCCATGTTTTGATAGTGGCGGGGTTACAGGCATGGCTTCTGTGAGAAACTGCCGGAAGTTTCCCTCGTGTCTGAATACAGACTTGTCACTGGCCAAGGCTGATCCTGTCACAAACCATGGCAGTGCCTCTGAAATGACAGAGTTAGGAAGAGGGGTGGTGGGGAAAGCTGTGCAGCAGCAATTGCAGCTGGAGAGAGGACTAAGAAAGAATACGTGAGAGGAACAGCTCTGCAGACACCAAGGTCAGTAGAGAAGGAAGGGCAGGGGGTGACCCAGGGGCCAGAGCCAAGATGCCCCTGCTGCCGGACGAGCAGCCTGCAGTGAGGCAGCTGTGACCCTGCAGCCCATGGGGGTCCACAGGGATGCAGAGATCCACCTGCAGCCTATGGAGGACACCACACTGGAGCAAATGGATGCCTGAAGGAGGCTGTATCCCTGTGGGAAGCCCACACTGGAACAAGCTCCTGGCAGTGACCTGTGGACCCTTGGAAAGAGGAGCCCATGCTAGAGCATGTTTGCTGGTAGGACCTGTGATGCCGTGGGGGGCTCATGCTGGAGCAAGTTGTGCCTGAAGGACTGCACCCCACGGGAAGGGACACACGCTGGTGCAGTACAGGGATCCACCCCAGTGAAGAACTGTCCTGGGAAGGACCCGTGTTAGAGAACTTCACGGACCCACAGTGGAGCAGGGGAAGAGTGTGAGGAGTCCTTCACCTGAGGAGGAAGGATCAGCAATGGCAATGTGTAATGAACTGACCATGACCCTCATTCCCCACCCACCAGCACTGCTCTGGAGAGGAGTTAGAGAATTTGGGAGCAAAGTTAAGCCTGAGAAAAAGGGAGGGCCGGGGGGAAGAAATTTTAAAATTTATGGTTTTTTTCTCATTATCTTACTCTTATTGACCAGTAATAAATGAAGCTAATTTCTCCAAGTCCAGTCTGTTTTTCCTGTGATGGTAATGGCTAAGTGATCTTGACCCATAAGCCTTATGTTATCTCTCTCCTACCCAGTTGAGGAGAAGAGGGACAGAGTGCCTTTGGTGAGCACCTGGCATGTAGCCAAGGTCAATCCACTGTAAGCACACAAAAAAGCATGTTTTGTATGTGAACCTCAAAATTGCCTTAACTGCTAAGCCTCTCTTCTCACTGCTGTTAATTAGCAACATTACAGCAGCACTGACAAGCTCTTATATATTGCATGTAGGTGCTATCAAAAAGCCAATGCTGGTTAACAGAGTTACCACACTGAATAAATCAAAGTCTCAGCAAGTCAAACTCCCAGCATCTCAACTTGCTTTAACGATCCTGTCAGCAATAAGGACTGCCAGATAATAAACTGAGCTAGCTAGGAATTTCCCAATCAAATGGGCTTTGCTGGGGTTGGGTGAAGCTACTTAGGCATAACCAAAACATTTGTCTAACACCAGCTAAGCAAGGGTTCTCCAAAATCTAATTGAATTCCCTATTAGCCAGTTATCCTTTCCCAGAAAGCCCAAATCACAGCAAAACTTGGGACAAGCAAAGTTCAGCTTAACAAAGCAGGAAGTTACTGTGGCTTGTGTAGACACAGAAGAGCTGTCCACAGCATTTATTATCAAGTAAAGCCCTGTATCAGTCATGCATTTCCTTTATTATTCTAGAGCCTTACCAAGTAAAGGCAGAGGTGACTCCTGAACAAGGTGTCTGTCTGAAGCCATGCACAAAGTTATCATCTTCATTCATAAGGAGCAGTTCTGGCAGTCACTCATACAGATTTCTTATTGTAGACAAAAACACAGTCAGCTGCCACAAATTCACCTCTCCAACTTAGCCACACACCAAAACAAGCAGGGCTGGCTCTGCAGGCAGCAGACATGAGCTGTGACTGGATTCTGTGGTTAACAGAGCTCTGTCACTGGCATCCACAGAACCAAGGACTTTGGCTGAAGAGAGCTGGATTTATAGTTGCTTGATATTTGAACTCTCCAATAATGGAGGAAAAAAAAAAACAACCCATGTATGAGAAGCAATTTACACAGCATGAGATTAAGCTCCACTGGCTGTCTTCCTTAAACATGCAATTTACTACCCACTAATATTTACACAGGTAGAGTTGTTCCAAGACCTGACTTTATCTATCATTATTTTTCCAGGGGTTCTGCTCATTAACTGAGATCAGACAGTCTAGCCACCTTGCTCACAATCAGAGCACAGCAAACAGGGAATGCTTTTGCTCTTTTTAAACTGCCTGACCTGTGCAATTGGAAGAAAAATACAAGAACTCTTTCACCACTTTATCCCCACATACATCCTGCTTTTGGACAGGACACATTACTGCCTTGATCCTCCCTTCTAGCAGAAGACACACTCCATCCTAGTGCCCTCAGAGAACATTTGTTCCTTTGCTACTGAAAACAAAGGTATCTGTAATTCTTCCAACCTCCTCTAACTGCCTGCTCCATAGAGGGAAAAAAGAAATTATCACTGGCAAAGAAAAACTACCTGCTCTAATCATGAACCTTTAGAGCTGAACCATTTCAGAACCTACTGGAGGGGGCCAATTCTGTTCTGCCTTCACTGTGGGCTGCCTTTTTGAGTATGTTCCCTCTTCCCCATCATACAAGGAAAGTTCCATTCAAGTTAGTGCTTCGGTGTTAAAAAATCATGAGAAATTTCATAGAACTTTCTATGAAGACGCTGAAGTCTCGGTTTCGCTGTGCTTACTGCATGATCAACCAAATTCCATAATGTCATCTCTCTCCTGGAATCATAGCATTGACTGACGAATCCAGTAAAAGGTGTGGAGGACACTGCCTTGAACTCTTACATTCAGACCACTCAGATTGCTACATATTCACCAAAGCCTTTGTGATATTTTTCACTACCAGGAACAAATGCTTATGTCTCTTCATATTAACAAGTGGAATAAAGAAGGGCCACTAATAACTCAGCAGGCCAAATACCCTAAAAATAAAAAAAATCAAATCAAGAACTCAAGAGACTCCTTTAATCTCGATTATTCTCTCTAAAAAAAAATCAGTGACAGCTCAACTTGCATTCAGTTTCAGACTTTGATATTGATCAAGTAACCAGTGAGCCCTAACCTGAATTATTTGAACTCTTTGCATCACACAGCTGCCAGTTATTTTTCACTGACAGCAGCATACATAACCAAAAATAAGGTGTTGCAGAGAACAGGGCCATTCATCGATTTTTTTGTTCAGAAGTGAACTAAGATTTCACTCCTACTTCAAATCTTTTATTTCTTAGTTTTTCCATTTCTTAGGACAACCCCATAATTTTAATTGCTAATGTTTCAATTTTGAAAGCATTTTATGTGTCCAGTCTCATGATAAATAAGACTCACAGAATTGATTACTTTAAGGCATAAAATTGCATACTTACACAGACACTAACAGGATGCACCTGTAGGCAATTAAAGAATTACCCATTTCTGACATAGGCCTGATGTTCACACTGGGTGAAATTTCTCCAGAATTGTTCTTGCAGGACAGAGTAGGCTTGACTATGCAGCCCCTATTTAGACAAGCACTTAAGTGCTACTGAATTCCCTGAAACAAATTTTTTGAGACACTTTGCAGAGAAAAATGAACTTCAGCAAATTCTTAGGAATATTTTTGGACTGTTTCAAAAGTGTTTACGATTCTAATGAAAACGTCACATCTGCCCATACAAGAAAACATTTTTAATCAAGTATACTCTGTTCTTAAGATCCTGCAATAGGAATTTGTTCTTCTGATAATTCTTTTTTCAGTACTACATAAAAAAGTAAGATAAAAAACTAGTATGATTTGGGGTTGTGGTGGGTCTGACTGGGATGGAGTTAACTGTCTTCAGAGCAGCCCATATGGTGCTGTGTTTTGGCTCTGTGGCTACAGCACTGCTGACAATACACCAGTGTTTTGGCTATTGCTGAGCTGTGCTTGCACAGTGTCAAGGCCACCTCTGTCTCCCACTTCACGCCCACAGTCAGGCTGAGGGTGGGCAAGAGGCTGGGACACAGCTGGGACAGTTGACTCAGAGTGACCAAAGGGATATTTCATGTGACGTATCCTCAAATTCAGAAGTAAAACTAGGAGAGAGGAAGAAGAGGATTTTTTTGTTTTCAAGCAAGTTTTCTGGCTCTTGTGTGGAGACTGGGTGGGCACCAGTCTGCTATCACTTGGTGCACCATCTCCCTTGCTCTGCTTGTTTTTCACCCCCTGAACCCACCTTTTCTTCACCTATTAAACTGTTTTTTATCTCAACTCAAGAGCTATCTTTATTTTGTTCTCCCTATTTTCTCCTCCATGCCACTGTCGAGAGCTGCTGCAGGGAGTGAGTTAGGTGCTGTGTGGGTGCCTGGATGCTGGCCAGGGTGAACCCACCACCACAGCAAGTGAAATTGAAAACCCATTCCAGATCAGTGTACTCTTTTCTCAGATTCTGATCTAGAATTTGCCCCAGTATTCAGTGTCTACAAAACTCTATTTCTCTAGATACTTGCAGGGCACTTTACCTCCAAATATCTGAGCTGAGTATAAACCTCAGCCTGACTCTACAGTCTGAGGGAAGCATTTTTTATTGCCATTCTGCTGAGGGGTAGAGACGTGGAGAGAGACTACAGGAAAAGATTTTCAGGGTTGATTAAAAATTCTGGCCTCATTTGCAGAAAGAACAGTTACACACACCAGCCATCTTTTAGTAGCAACCTGAAGGCTTCTCAGAGCTGAAAAACAATCCATTTGCAAGTCTGAGAACTTTACCGACCTCGCTACTACTGCCCCTCCAGGGAATTCACAAATATGGATCTTCACTAACAAGCCAGCAAGTTTCCTTATTCTCAGGGCCACAAGGCATCATTCTGATGTGGAAGACCAAGTGCAGCTGAAAAACCAGCATCTTTCACTGAAATCGCTGCTTCTGAGAAATCCCTGTGCTGTGTAACACTGCTGACAAGAAGGGAGATGCTTCCAAGATATCTCGCTCTTTAGGCAGCCCATCTGTTTCTGACAGCTCAACTTCTGGTCAGCAACTGACCCTATGAGTCACTCTGCTTGTACTATACAGAGCTCAGAGCCAGACAAGTAATATTTCATCATGTACTTGGCCACACTTGCGATCAGCAGATGCTTAAGAATCACTTTGGGCACGTATATTTTTCTTCTTTCCTTTGAGGAAGTCACATAGCTTGCCACTACTGAGTTTAGCACGCTGAATTATTAAGTACCAGATTCTATTCAGCCACTCCCTGTGAGCTTTCCACTACCAAAGGCTTTGAAAGTTTGCCATGTGGCAATTCTGTGTAAAAAGTCTGAAGCAAAAAGGAAATCCTTAAGAAACAGCAAAACTGCCTCCACCAAATAAACACGGTGCATGAAGTGAATAATGTGCAAATGAAACGAGTTCTCCTTCCATCTATTTATTATAATGCCTGAGCATTTCAGAAACTTCAATACATTATTGTATTTCTCATCCTGACACCCATGCTTAAGTGCAGGAGTATTGTCATCTGATTTTACAGATTTAAAATTGAAGAATTAAGTGATTCAGTGATGATTTCTCAGGAAACCACTCATAGCGGAGACACAATCTAGGTGTCCTAAGCTGCAAGGAAACTAGAGATCCTTACAGACATCTGAAAAAAACGGTCGTCTCCATTAGAATTACACAGAGGGATGAGGCCATTAGCCCACTTGTTAGATTCAGGCTTGGAACAGACATAGCTTATGTTTTTTAACATGCTGGACACAGAGAAACTGCCTCCTTTGGACAAAACAGCAAAAGGAAATAATTGATGTATTCAAACAAATATTTTCTTCAAAACAAGTGACAAAAACCATGGAGTTTAGACCACCTCTAAAATTAGGCAATTGCAGAGACCCCATTTCTCAGTTTTGTAGTCTATATGTGTATCTAATTTTTTTTAAATTACTACAAAGCTACCCTTTCCCACTACCCTCTGAACATCACTTTGGACTATACATAGTGTGATATGACTTCAGAATACCAGTTCAACAGAACTTTCAGTTGCAAACCATGCTACATCTTCACAATTACATATTGTAATTCAATTGTGGTTCAAACAATTACAAAAGATGAGGAGATGGTAAGGAGAAGCAGTAGGACCATACAGCACAAGCTGGTCAACTTAATGACATAGAGAAAGAAGACAAAGGAGAGAAATTTATCCGGAATGGTGAATGATAGACCAGAGACAAAATTGCCGCATCCCTGGGAGTGTTCAGGGCAAGGCTGGATGGGGCTCTCAGCAACGTGGTCTAGTGGAAGGTGTCCCTGGCCATGGCATGGGGGTTGAAACAAGACCATCTTTAAGGTGTCTTCCAACCCAAGCCACTCTATGATTTTCATATGATGCAGCTTCCAAGATGTTCAAACAGACTCCACTGCTGGTGAAAGCAGCCCCCAGAGTTGCCGGCTTCTCGTTCCTGCACTGATAGACCTGTAAGGAAAGAACCTTCCTATCTGAATGACCAGCAAAGAGAGATAAAGGGTATCTTACCACTGCAAATGACTCCAGTTTCTGTTCCTATTTTTCTATCTTCTCCAATCGACTGTATCTGCTGCAAAAATAGCTGGAAGTAAAAAAAAAAAAANNAAAAAAAAAAGTACTTAATTTACTTTTGATTTACTTTACTGTCTTCTCACAGGAGACTTTTGTGAAAAAAACATCCCTCATTTATTTACTGCTGTGATCAACACGTGGGGGTGCCCTTACCTGTTTTTACAGGGCTTATCTTTTCTAATGGTCAATCTTCACTGCCATGAAAGCTTAGGCAATCACCTAAGCCTTGCTGTTAGTCCCATTCCTGACCACACATACAATTCTCCCCTAAAACAAATCAATTTTTAAAGCACATATTTTAAGCTCAAACTAGCCAGTACATGGGATGTACAGAAAGATAAACTTAAGCAATGAAAACTATTTCATTATTAATGCAAGAGGGCCGTAGATGCAAGTTACAGTATCTTAGCAGTTACTAATCAAACCCCTCTGAGCAGCACTAGTGCAGTTTCACTGTGGTCATTCTCCAGCAACAACGTTATCATCTCAAGAATACTAACTCAGATGAAACAAAGGGAAATGCAAAGAGTGACACCAGCACTTTGTTCACAATACAAGACCTTTGCTGATTTGCATATAAATTTCAGAGGAATTGTCCCCAGAGTTAAAGACATACAACCACATTGAAAACTGAGTGCCTGTTTACATCCACACACAGATAAATGGAAACTGATCTCCCAATTTCCTTAGTGTAGGGAAGTAGTTAAGTTTTATATTCTCTTGTGCAGTTGTGAGGACAAGGCAGTCATGGTCTATGGTGTACCATGCATGCCAGATAGAAATTATTCCTCTTTGGCTGCTATGAAGTAAGTTGCACACTGGTCCTTGTTTGCTTTGAAATAAGATCTGTTCAGCAGTCCCTCAGCCAATCCTAAAAGCATATTGTGACGTTTCTGAACACCCTGACTGCTGAAATCAGCCTCTACTAAGCCACTATGACTGGATTGTCTTTACAGACCAGTTTTTCCTTCTGTACTACAAAATACTCTCTGTACAGACTAGAAGTGTTTGACTGCTGTTCTATTTAATCCATTTTATCCTTATGGAAACGACCTATTTTCCCAAGGCCAAAATGAATTTTAGACTGCAAAGTCCTGTCATCATCACAGGTTCTATTTTAAAGCAAGGCAGAAAGCTCTTAATTGCTTCTGCATCCAAAACAGCCAGATGTTCCCTGAAGCACTTTGCCTGGCAAAGGCTTCCACAACAAAGACTCTCACAGCTTACGTCCCAAAGTCCATTACAATCGAAACACACATTTCTGCATGGCTTGCTGAGTCACAGTTACGTTCAAAATCAAAGGAATGAATAGAGCAATTTAAAATGTGATGCTTCGATGAAGAAACACAAGTACTCACACATGTCAGTGTTAAAGAACATTTCTGGGTGTTGGAATCTACACAACAGGCACAGATCCATGAGATGAATAGAAGGGCTGGAAACCTGGTGAGGGAAGCATACCCAATCCCTTTTCTTTGGGCAGAATACCCTAACCAAGCACTGGGGAAGAGGCCTGTGCTATGGCCCTACCAGGGGTTTGTTCTTTGGTGCAAGCAAGGTCAAGATTTGGCTATTTCCTTCAAAGGGACATAAGGAAGGGCTGAGAACTCATTCCCTTTTGTCCAGTGAACACTTGCATCAAAGCAGAGAAAGACAGCAACATTCCTAATAGCTACTGCATTTCTTACGCCACCATATGGACATTTAAGTCCTTCCAGTACTGCCTGTACTCTGTAGGTGGTATTTTTAGGGTTCAAACACAGCAAATCAGATCATGGACATTACTGCACTGAGGCACCCTAGTGATTCTGCTTTCTCTGCATAACACATCACCTGCTAAACTTTTTGACCTTTTTCAACCCAAGCTGCAGAGGAGAATCTTCACTGGAAAACTAAAACTTGAAAAAGTCAAATGGGAAGAGCATTACAACTTAAAAAGTATATTTTCCTCCTGCTCAATTAGTTCTTTTGACAATTTTTATCCTTTTGAACTTCACAAGATTTGACGAAGACAGTGACAGATAATGTCAGAATCCCATTTCTTGATGTGGTCAAGAAATATGGTCACTGGTATGAAATTATTCAAGCTACAATTATCATTATTGCCCCTTGAGAGTTATTATTAGAAACAATTTTAAAAGACAAAGGAACACAAGAAAAAAACTGAAGTCCAAAGTTCTTGTTTTGCATCATCATAAAGTAACAAAGCAGATAGCCAACTGTGCCCTATATGCAAAATTATAAACATTCCCCATTTTACTGGGTGATGTAAAGATTTTGTTCTTTCCAAGCAATACCACATCTATCAAACTTGACCAAATGAGATGTATTACCTTGAAAAAAATTAATTAATTCTAAAGGACATCTTTCCACAGTTTGATCACCTTCGTAAATCACCTGTTTGTCTTTACTCAATGGTCCATGACATGTTATCAAACAGTATGCAGGAAAAAATGACTCAAGGGTGGAGAAAGGAAAGCAAGAGTAAAGGTACAACAGTTAAAAGGAAACTTATTTCACTTATATATCATCACAGAAAATACTGTTGTTTAACATCTGCAAACGTTCAACGTAATTTCCCATTATAATGAAAGGTCAATTCTTGAAGTGATTTTTATTCTTAAACAACAAAAAGACCCTGAAATAGGAAGGCATGCTGTCGTTCTGCAGGCCTTAGGATACCAACTGAAAAACAGTGGCCATCTGTGGCAGATCCATGGCTGAGGAAGGCCACGTGCATGGAGATGACATGATACCCCCTCACAGAACCTTCAACACATTGTCCTCCATTGCAGAGTATGAAGAGGGAAAAAGCAGAGCTTCAGATATCACCAAACCTCACATCCACCAGAGCACGGTGACAGACAACTGCACCAAAACCAACATAACCCAAAACACCTGCCAGGAATCAGTGCTCATCACAGCCCTACAGAACATACAAATAAACCAAGCATTTAAATCCCTCCCCATCTTGAGCTGTGACTTTTTCGAGAGTGCCCTAATCCTAGTATTAATGTGATGCATGACAATATAGGAACCAGATACGAGGTTTACATCTAGATCAGAACAGCTATTCATTGTAACATAGCCCTTAATGAACCTAAAGAGCAGAATCAAAGCATAACATGAGCTGTGTAACACTCTAGACTGGAGTCCTCAAACTATAGGAATGTTCTTTACTCTTCAGAAGAGTAAAACAAGCCCTTTGACCCCTTTTCTTCTGATACCTAACCCTGACTCCAACATTAACCTAGGATTTCACAACACACCCATCACACAGAAGAGTTCAAAAACTCTAACACTGCACTCTTCTAATTATACTGTAGACCCAAAAACCTTCTAGACCCTAACAGAAAACATAACCTGCAATCCCTCCATTCCCAAGTAAATATCCTATACAAATAGGATTTGTGCACCTGTGCAAAACACTGTGCTAAATATAGTTTTCAAACAACAAGAAGACCCTGAAATAGGAAGGCATGTTACTCTACAGGCCTTAGGATGCAGACTGAAAAACAGTGTTACACAGCAATAGAATGACTGCCTTAAAAGTTATCTAGCTAAGCCTGGAAGTGATAAAAAAAGGATACCTTTCATTTTGCAGAACTCTTTGGCAGAGCAGGAATAGCAACAGAATAGCTACTCAGGCATATATGCTATACTCAAGTTCCCAGAGTGTCTGCGTACTTTGTCAAGATCAGCTAATTGAAATTAAGATAAGAATTTTCTCTGAAACACATGAGCCCACATGCCAAAATTATTCCCCTTAAGGGCAGGCGAGGACTTCTGAAGCTACATTTGGAAATACTAAAAAAAATGACATGACATCCTTAGCCAAATGGTTAAGATAATTCATTATCATCATTACTAAAGAAAATACTCTCTAACATATTCCAAGCTAAGATTTGCACGCTCTTCCCTGCCCTAAGGATGCACGAACAGTCTACCTGAAAAGGTAACCCAGCAGAAGTAACCACAACTGGCAGATGACACAAGCCATTATTTGTCAAGATTCCAGCTTCTGAACTTGATGAGTTTGTTCAGAATTCTAGAAGTAGCCCAATATAAAACATATTTAAAACAGAAAGCTTTTGGGAGTAGCCAAGTGGCATACTTGAGAAAAAAAAAGGTCATGAAAGAAGCTGTAGTGGATTTACAATTCTGTTTTGTTTGGATCTGTACAGTAGCTTAGCCCATAAATAGAAACCAAGTGGATTTTTTTTCTACATTTGCTTTACTTTTTTTATTTGAGAATTGTGGGAATTAGGGTAACCAAGCAACACCACAAACCTGGAAAGCCCTAGTTAAGACAATTGCTGATACCCTGATGAGCCAAGATGTGTTCAGTGCCTAGAGGAGCTATGGTATCTCCATTTTTGTACAGTCCAGGGGCCACAAGATCCTAAAAAGAATGTACAGAATATTTTCCTCAATCTGTGGACTCTCCATGCCTCACTGGGGAAACGGTCTCACTCTGAAATGAATTTTGCTGCTACTTGGGAAACCACTGAGTTTTACATACCACTTTTGCAAGGTCACTGTCAGGAGAGCTTCTCCTTACTGAGGCTTGGGAACTCAAAAATACTGGGTCTCAGACATCATAACTGTTAAGAAATTAAAAATAACATCCAGGGATTTATTGGAAATATCACTGTGGATCCATGTGAATTTGAGTATGTTCATTTACACAGAACACAACCTTGTAACTAAATGCTGATGATAAGAAGCATAACTAAATTGAAAAAAAAATATCCACAATGTTATTTTCTGGTCAGAGAGGCACATCAGAACAATCAAGCATTTTACAGCTTCTGCAATCAACAACAGCTGAAATAACTCATTTTCCATGCAAGTGCAATCAGCACTATTTTCAAACTGGCACATCCTCCATGTAATCAGTCTTCAGCCTTCCAACAGAAAGAGAGAAGCTTCTGAAGGAAGCAGTACTTCTTACTTTGCACACTTAAGCAAAACCAGTTGTGCCCTCACTCTGTCAAATAGTTTTTATTCAGCATTTTATAAAACAATCTTTTAACTGCTCCAAAATAAAAGCAGACATTTTATTAATAGAGAAGTAAATATATACATTTTTGTACAAACATTTCAAGACAATCATATTCTGAGAAAGTATGCAAATGATGCTCTTTAAAAAGTTAAAATTATTTGCTTATCCAAATCAGAGGCAGAGAAAATACGTCTGAGTGCATATGCTTTAAAGTGAATGAGGGGTTATTTTAGGAGACAAAGGCTGAATACTGCACAGAATCAATATTTGGTGGATCCATCAAGGCCGTGGATACTGAGTTTATGCTGACATATAGCAAACAGCACCTTAGTCTCAGAGGTAAGACAGTGAGATCAGTATCAAAAGCAAGACAGCCCAGCTATAGCAGACGTGTGCTTAACTCATACAGCATGCAGGTATTCAGACTCATGGAGCACATTAAACAGCTCAATCCTGCGGAACAGGTTGCCAACTTTTCCTCATACCGACATCCAGCTGATATTGGGTTTTATTGTGCAGTACCTGGTATCAAACACTACAATAAATAAGTATTAAAATCACCAAAAAGCACCAAGTAGAGACTATATCTAAAGATGTCCCCTAAAAGTTACACTGTGACACAGACATAAGGGGGCTTCAGGGGTCTTGGTCTACTGCCACCATTGCTGGGCTTCTGAAAAAACATCCCACCACGACTGTGAAAAGAAGAACATCATGTGTCGAGCATGCCTTTGTAACAGCGTAAGTGTCTCTGAAGTTCAAAGAATAGAATATCTCCTGGGAATCTTCACTGGGAAGCAGCTCAGCAGGGGGATGCACACTCTGCATCACCCACTGGGGCAGGTATTACTGGACTGCATCCTGCTCAGAAAGAAAGCACTGTGCCACAGCCCAGCATGGCACCAGCAATGGGATCCTCAAGTCCAACTCCACATCCCTCCATTGTAGCTGCCCTGGTGTGTGGACAGGAGGAGGATTAAGAACTCCCAGACTGCCATCACCTAAGCAGTTTCACATTTCTCGCCTTCCTGACAGTCCTACAAGAGCTGAACACAACCACAAAGCATATTTGTACAGCACAGAGATAAGATATATTCCTTCTTAAAGAAATAAAATTCCAATCCTTATTTCTCTCCACCTAAAACAGAGAAATACTCTTTTCCTGTGCATTTAGATTCTAAGAGTGGGATCATAATGAACAAAAATGAAGGATGAAATCAATTTACAAATGTAAATATAACACTAGCCTCTTCTGAAGCTTTAAAAGGAAGGAGGATCAAAATTACCCAGGGGATCTTGGTCAGACAGCCATGAGTGTAAATGAGATCTCATTCCCATGTGGTATTTCACATCACAAAGGAAAACACAGAGCTCTCACAACCCTGAGACAGAAGGTTCCAAGAAACAGTAGTTTGTTCGTCAAAGCAGCCTTTACATGGGAATGACATACAAATAACAAAATAACACCCAAAGTTTTTAAGCAAACTTCTCACGCTGGAACTTAGACTGTTTCACTGATAATTTAAATTATTTCAGCCTGGGCTTCAACTGAAATGCTTGTGTCAGTCTTTTAGTTATGAAGGAATCTGGGTAAAATGAAGCAAAAACACAGTGTAGTTTTCTGTTCTGCTAGTAAGTTTGGATAAAAGCAAGTAGGTGCTGGTGCAAATCTGGAACGCCTTCAGAGAACTCAGATATACCCTATGTTAAAGGGAATTGGAATTTGCCTCAGTTTAGTGGCATAGCATCTTCGATATGGATCATTTATTCTGAATTCATGTCTGCATTTACTTTCCTAGGAACAAACATGCATTTACTGCTGACACTGAGTCTATGACTTGGCACCTCTGCTCCAAGTGCCTTTGAGATAACAAGATTAAAGTTTATTCCAGTAATAACCACTTACCCACAAGACATAGTCTGAATGTTTTATGGTACACTAAAAGAAGTAACATCCCATTTAATGACAAAGTTGCATGGAAAACATTACATGCATGCCACGTGTCCAAGCTCCCATCTCTAGCCCAATCTCTGCTTTGTGAATTATCAGACTTCTTTTTGTTTTAGCTTTGCAAAGTTATAGTACATTGATGTTATTTACTTTTCCATTTTATTTCCTATGACATTTGCTGCTTCAGTAGAGGAGGGGAGTGGCACACAGTAACTACAATCTATCTTTCTTGTTTCTGAAGTCTCCTGGCTTTCACAGATGGACCTGCACGGTGTAGGCTCTGCTCAACATCACCCGTAACTCCAGTCCTTGGTATGAAAAACTGAAGCTTTCACCTGTAAGCAAATCCCTCAACATCTATAGCTGCAGATTTCAAACACACACTGCCTGACTACCTCATGTACGACTTGATCACCAATATATTAAATACTAAAATTATCTCAGCCACCTTAGCACATAAGTACATTTCTTCTAGTGAATTAACAAAGTCAATTAACTTGGGAAGCCAGACAAGCAACTCTTGGTGTATGTTCAGGAATACAGCACACTGTAAAAGTTGACCATTAAAAGCAAAATTACCAAATTACAAAGTAAGAGTGAGATGATTCTATCTTTTTATAGAGTCATAGACTGGGTAAGGTTGGATGGGACGGCAGTGTGTCACCTGGACCAACCTCCCTGCTCAGGCAGGGTCATCCCAGAGCACACTGCACTGGATTGCACCCACACTGTTCCTGAATATCTCCAGGTATATTGAATATCTCTCTTTGAAAGCTGTTCCAGTGCACAGTCACTCCACAGTTAAGAAGTTCTTCGTTATATGAAGGTGGAACTTTTCGTGGTTGTGTTGCTGGTTGTTTTTTGGATGTAGGGGGTGTTAAACTGTAATCCATGAACAGATACCTTTTTACCTTTGTACTAACACAGACGGTTAATGATTTATGGCCTGTCTCTTAAGGAGTTCATCTGCTGTACTTTTCATTTCAATTAACACCAGATTCCTTCCCAAAGCCCTGTGATCAGTACTGGAAACCGAAAACATCCAAAAATGTAGCACATAAAGAGTGCCTGAGGTCCCTTCCACAAAAAACCCTAAACGAGCAAAGGCAAAGCCTTTTATGGAGTCTGGTACCAAATTTGTTTGAAGACAAAATCCAACAAAACCAGCACACTCAGCAACAGCCCTTGCAAAACAGCCCAGCTGCCAGCTGGCGGCAGCTCCAGTGGTTCCCCATGTCAGCCAGAGGCCTGGAGAATGCAGCTCTGCAGGAGCCCTGCTCACATACGCGAGGAGAAGCACCCTCACCGCACTCCAACCTTACAGATCGACACTTCAAAATGACTTGTCCTTACCTTTTGACACTGCAGAAAACAGCCCTTGCTATCACATGTTTGACCATTTCCCTCTATTGAACCACTTCTGCAGAGCTGGGCTCTGACTTCACAGCCAGCTCAGTGAGGATGCAAAGCCTGCTAGGTCGAGTACAGCCCAGAATAAGCACCATACCACGGTACAAAATGTCTGGCTTTTGTCATCAGTAATAGCAATCCTGAGGTTTTTCTTTTTTAATTCACAGAAACATCTAATATCAGGTGAAGCAGCTCTCTAGATGGAAGAAGGCATTATTCACTTAAAATAGTGAACAGTAGTTTAAAAGTGTGCTATTCAGTTTGATTAATGACTGAGTTTACATTGTTGCATTCTTTTAATATGATGCAACAATGCCAATGACTAACCTTTTTGCAGTTTAATAGACTTTGCAACTACAAGATGATCCCTCTTTCATTTAAAAAGTCCCTCGTTACAGCTTAAGAAATCATGTTTTGCTTTTTAGCAATTCTCACTAAAATGCTTTGGAAAGTACCATCATTCACTCACAGGCTGATGTTTAGAGGACCTGACCGTACGTAACTGCAGTTATAACTTCCTGCACTCTGTGTCTCTGGACATCCAACACTGGGACAGCAATTAAAAATTTCTAACCTTTCCTCATCTGTAGGGTAATGGGCAAAATGATCAGGGTTGTATACAGGTTAACTTCAGAGAAGGGAACCAGGTGTTAAAATGCCAGTATGTGAACCTCATCCCAGAAGCAAAGAAAATGGAAACCCATCATTCTCTGTAAAGAGATCACAGAACGGCTTAGGTTGGAAGGGACCACAGTGGGTCATCTGCTCCAGCCCCCCTGCTCAAGCAGGGCCATCCTAGAGCACACTGCACAGGATTAGGTCTGAACGGGTCTTGAATATCTCCAGTGAAAGAGACTCCACACCCTCTTTAGGCAACCTGTTTCAGTGCTCAGTCACTGCACAGTAAAGAAGTTCTTCCCCATGTTCAGGTGGAACTTCCCGTGCATCAGTTTCTGCCCATTGCCTCCTGTCCTACTGCTCAGCACTGCCAAGAAGAGCATGTTCCATCCTTTCGGGACTTCCCCTTTAGATATTTATAGACATTGACCAGGTCCCCTTTCAGTCATCTCTTCATTGCAATCCTCACTGTACTCATGGCAGTGGAATGGATGAATTTACATACATGACCATCCATTGCCAGATCATGCAATAGCAGAGTGACTCCACAGACTGCCAAATCATGGAATCACAGAATGGTTTGGATTGGAAGGGACTTTTAAAGATCACACAGTTCCAACTCCTAAGCTGCAGGTAGGAACATCAATCACTAGATCAGATGGCTCAGAGCCTCATCCAAACTGGCCTTGAACACCTCCAGGGATAGTATGCACATCCAAATAGTCTTCCTTGTTCAGAACTTCCTCAGTTTTGTAGGCTTACTCTCTTTACTACAAAATAAAGTACAACACTTCCCATTATAGAGTCTCCTTCATCCTGAAACACCCTATGGACTCTGAACCCTCTCACAGTACAGCCAGAAGTTTCAGGACCGAGCACTCAGTGGTACAAAAGGCAGCACACTACTGCAGCCTGCTCCACAGCTGTCTCTCATGTCATATTCTTGGCTAAGGACATAGAACCAAACTCCTACTCACATCAAGTACTGCAAAACTGCCAATACAGGTAGAGGTCTGACAGGATCTTAGTTTGAAATATCTCTTCCCCAGAAACTCAGCTACAAAGGATGTAGACTGCACCTGTTTCAGACATGTGAAGGGCTTGTGTCTTTCACTACAGGAAAAATTCGTGACACTACCAGGCACACTGATGCAGACCCAACAGCACACAATTAGAATAATCTTGTACCAAAAAGCCCAACCTTCCTCCCCAACGGGGCTTCTTCCTACCACCACCTTCTGCTCACTTCTCTACCACAAGCCTACAGGCACTCTTCTCACACAGCAGCTGCTCTAGTTCATTTGTACTTGCCCCCACTTCAGATCTCTTCAGGGCACCTCTTGCCCCACCTGCACTAGAGCTCTGTACACATGACAGCACACATCTCATCTTTTGACTCCTTTCTCCTGTTCTTTCCTTACATTTCAGACCTGATTGCCTCTCTGGCGGCCAGATGAATTATCCAGTCCTTTTTGGCTTCCACTGTGTTTATATACAATATAATTTGGTTATTGTAGAGGAAGAAACCCTCAAGGATTTTAATGAGAAGAGGGTTTCCTTCTTTCATCCTGGTAACAAAGTGCATGCAGCACATGGGAGACCTCAGGAGCTGTGGGAACAGATGATGAAGCTTCTCTGCACCTTAGACTGCACAGCTCTATCTCCACATCATCCCTCACTCCAACATACCCAGTGCAAGGATCACAAGCTTCAATTCTAACACCAAAGTACAACTTCAGGATAGCACCTTAACAAACCAGCCAATTCAAAACAATTTCTAGCCAAAATGAAGTTATTAATGGAAAACAGAAACAGCAACATTTCATTCAGACCTTGTCCTAAAGATCACTAAATCAAATTCTACACAGGCTAGTATAA
Source organism: Picathartes gymnocephalus (assembly GCA_013390045.1). NCBI lineage: Eukaryota > Metazoa > Chordata > Aves > Passeriformes > Picathartidae > Picathartes > Picathartes gymnocephalus. The sequence goes on from WEKY01050215.1 coordinate 33,980, forward strand.
CTGCATAAGATAGTTATTTCCTCAGCAACACAGAAAGGAGAAGTCCAACAGTGATGACATTTTGGGACTTGTAGGTTTTCCACAGCTAGCATAAACCACAGCTTCTGAATACATCCCAACTGAGAAGTGCCACCACACCCAAACTGCATGCGCAACGGTTTTATTGCATTTAATTTTACACAGAGAACCATACACAGCACTGTAATTTAGATACTAGAAAGGAACAGCTTAAATGTCATGCAGAAGAGGAAGCCACAAACTGGATATGTGTAGGACAGTACATACTGAAAGCTAGTTTTATGTATTACTAAGTAATTTAGTCTGAAACAACCATTTGAGTATGTGCTTGAGCTTCAAGTCATCCAGAGCCCAAATACTCTTTCTTGGCAGTTGTACCTAACCAATAAGAAAGCTTCGAGTCTTGATCTGCCACTATGAACCACTCTTCTGCAGCGACGCAAGCCAGGTGGCACAGGCAGCATTCAGGCAGACACTCCAGGGTTGAACCTTCAGGGCAAGTACTGCACACATTTCTAACAAAATTATCCAGGATCCTGAAGAGCTACCCTCATCTGGAAATGTCTCACAGCACCAACAATATCTTTTGCTGGTGTTCCAGGTAAGACTCAGTCAAGCACCATAAATTCTTGCATGGATTTTACACAAGGTTGGGCTAACAAACACCAGTCACCTACCCCAAACACAAGGTGTTTATTTTGAAATGCTGCCAGGCAGATTGGCTTTACCAGCACAGGAAGATAACTCTGTGAGACTGAGCTGTCAACACAACAGTGGCAGCAGCTCCTTGAATGCCAACTCAAAACACACCCACAACCTTCAAGGATAGTCACCTTTCAAGAAATCATACAGTTCACTTGGCTATGCACAGCACAAACAGGTAACATTGCTCAACTCCACCCAGGACATAAAATAGCATCAGCCAACCCTCTCAGAAACACAGTTCATGGTTAACACCAGGCTTAAGTTACCACTCTAAAAAAAAAAAAAAGAACAGACCTTCAGTCAAAGAAAATCAAATAAAACTGCACCAGTTCACACAGGCCAAAATCTGTCCCCAACTCTGAGTTGCAGCACAGTGGTATTCACAAACAGGTGAGGCTTCTTTGCCATTTGAACTCTTACCTTTCCAACACTTGGGAGACTAGATTCGTCAGTAATTTAAGTACTGGACACAGTACACTGCCATAGCCATTTTTTTCAGCCAGCAAACCACTCGAGAGAGTACTGAAAGGCCTGTTATGAAGGCCAATTGCTATCCTCTTCTTGAATGACCACATGAAAATCAGTGACTGTTCCACAATGGTTTGAAAGGGCCTTTTGTCTGAAGGAAAGGACAAGGAGTCACAAAGTATTGCAGATTCATTTGTAACTCATGGCTTTTGAAGAAACTGCAGAGCTTCAGTTAAAAGCAAACCAAGAAAAGAATAAGCTTTGAAAACGTTATGCTACAATCCTTTCCTACTATGTACATGCAGAGCATATTTTTAATCTCTTTTATATTATAAAAAGATGGGCTGGCATTCTATATTATTATTATACAAGAGAAGCTTAAAACACTTGCAGAGTTTTGACTTTATTCCCAAACCTTAATTAGGGTCTGCAGCACTACTGTATAAACAGAAAATCATCAGGAGCTTTTTCTGGTACAACATCTAGTAAAAGTGTAATTGTACTGGCATAATAAGTGAAACCATTGTCACTGTTGCTTAATAATTACTTTAGTAATTGAGCAAATTTGGCATTGCCCATAAAGTATAAGGTGGCCAATTCAAGAAAAAGACTTCTTTTATACTGAGAAACCAGCATTAGACTTTAATTTTGAAGTCTGTTTCTGAAGTCCCTCACCAAAAAAAAGGTCAATTACATCTGCAGACAACTTCCCAGAAGAAAAAAAATGCTTTACTTCTCCACCTACCCCAATGACACTTCAGTTCTTAGATTTTATATGCAAAGGCGCACATACACTCAAAATGGGACTTGCACACATGATTTCATTACAGAGTTTCTAAGCAAGCTTCACTTGGACAAACTTTCAGCAGGAATGACACTGGAAGCTAATAACCTAAAATAGATTTCTTCTAACCCGCACCCAGAGCTAGGAAATTACTGCACTTCCATTAAGAAACAAGAGTTACAGCTGACAGACTTGCCCTCTTCACCCATATGTTCTACCCACATACCATGAAACGAAACAGTCAAAAAGTGTCAGTTTTCACTCCCCAGCTCCTTTACCACATCCCAAAATTTATATTCCTTGTGCTCCCACAATGGCACTGAAACCAAACAATGTATTTTGCATTTGACCATTGGTCAAGCTGCCAGTTACGTTTAACTCTTCTGACCACCTCATCAAATTACATCAGGCAAGGAGCCGGTCCTTGGCATATTACAAGACTGCACAAGGGCCAAAGTTTTTGCTGTAGGAAGCAGACACGATGACACTCCCATATATACATCAGAAATGAAAGTCCTGCTGTGACAAATACACCCCCAAGGTAACAACACACCCCCTCATCTCATGCTCTCCCAAACAAGAACTTACAGTTCTGAGGACAGTAAAGAGACTCTTGCCAACACAAAGTAGAAGCTAAACAACGCTGCACATCTTGAAGCTCAAGGTGCTCAGAAACCCACAGGGCACAGAGGTGTGACGTGCAAAGCCCCCTGTTAAGCTCAGTAAAGTTCAGGACCAAACTGTTTGATTAAATAATGATATGGAGCACTGCTTTCAAACAACTTTTAACAGGAGAAGGTGCCTAGTCTAAAATAAAGGTACTTCACTACTGTTTGTTTTTATATTAGAAGAAGAAAACTGAGAAAGCCGGTGAAGCACCTGAGGAAGGAAGGCAGAAGGAACAGAGAAACGGAAGTATTGGAATAGTGCAGAAGCACACAAAGGAGACAGTAGCATCAGACAGGAATCCTATTTCTCAAGAGTAACGTGGACAATAAAATCCTTGATATTAGCTACAAATCAACTACAATTAACAGTTAACTGGTATTTTTCTTCCCTAGATCTTCATGCAAAGTCTCACTGCCCTTGGGTCTTCTGCTCCAAGTCATTACACAGCTTTACTTTTATCCTCCAGCGCACAGTGAAAAGTGGAGTTTGACCTTTCCTTTAGATTTGTAAAGCACCACAGCAGATTGTTTTAAGAACATGACTGAGGTGGAGGTTTTTTGTATTCTGCATGACTAACGTTGCTAACAATGTCTAAATACCTCTAAGACGTGGCCTCTGAAAACACACCAGGAAACACAGTCCCCTAGAATGACAACAGAGGCCGTATGTGTGGGTGAAAGGATACACAAATATAACAGTTAGTGGGAATTAGTATCAAATACAGGTTGTCTACAACTGCTGACAGGCACAGGTTTGGTACTTCCATGATTGCTAGAGAAAAATTTGAAGAAAATATAAAACACATTGTAGGCCACTGGAAACTTTGTACTTTCTCTTAAAAACAGGCCTGAATCAATTTCAGTTCCAGACAAGCATTTCCTTAAAATTCGGGAAACAGCAGGAAGGTGTCCTAACATAGCCTCGTTTCCGTTTCTTTGAGCAAGAAGGACTTGATAAGAATAACCAATCCATATTCAGAACCAAACCTATCTCTACACAGAAAGATGCTTGTATTCATTTTTTAGGATCATTACTGTATGTCAGACAAAACAATAATTCTCAAGCGCTTTCTTCTCAGATATCTGCCTGGGCATAAGGACTGTGGAAACAGACCCTTCACTTAAGGATAACCCTGAGGATATTTTGAAGGGTACTTAGTTTAATCCATCTTAATCATAACACTTTTTTATGCAGTAAATTTCCCAGAGTTGTGACCTTACCTCCTTACACGGTTATACAGCACCTGACACAGTACAAGCCTTATCTAGATTAGTGTCTCATGACATTTAACAGATCCTGCTGTTCTCAAAGGGCCAAACTCCTTCCACTTCCCTAGCACAATTAGTGGGAGAACACTCACAGCCTAGCAGCAATGTTCAGCTCCAGCAGTTTGTGATGGCACCTCACTAAATTCATCAACCTGTTCTGACCTAGAAATCATTCTGCATTTTGACTGCATTCACAGAAACAATTGTGGCAAGGGCACAGTGTCCTGCTCACGGCAGCTTGAAGATTCTTGTTAGTGGCGCTCAACAGGTTGCCATCTGGGATTTCTTTCACGGACAGTGTAAATACATTCCTAGTTAAACTGACATTCTACATGCAGCAGCCTTTTCCACTTTCTGTGTAGGAAGTTTTTAGTTTACCTTCTTGAATCCCTATGTTTTGCAAAATACTTTGTAACTTCATCAAGAGCTCAAAGAAACAGAAGAAAAATGCCTCTTGCATACACTGGTAATTCAAATTTAAAGGTTAACAAAAAAAAAATTCCTATAGAAGATCATTAGTTGCCTTGAAGCACATTTTCAACCTAAAATCAACCAAATCAATCCAGTGGAATGTGACCTGGAATGAAACAGATGGATTTTCTGTGGTGCTTCTTAGTTCTCCTAAAAAGAACAAATCTGGTAGTACAAGTGATTCACATCTCCAAGTGATGAGGCTGAGAGTGGGGAAGGAGCTTACACTATTAATTTACAGCTCAACAAAGGAGGCATTGCATTCTGATAGAGAATAAAAGAGTACTGCCAGCTGCCACTGCTTATCAACCAAGATCATACCTACTAATTTTTTTTAATACGCAGTAAAAAAGACAGCAAAGACTTAAAAAACCCAAAAAATCCTAAACTAAATACAAAATCAGTAACAAAAAACCCCCTATCATCTTAGCGGTCTTTAACCTTGGCAGGGAGAAAGAAGAACGCCAAATGGATGGATTTATGCCGAAAAGACAGCCAAGGCACAGCAAGCTCCGTGTCTACCTTGCGGTGTGGCAGCGCTGGCAGCCGTGCCAGAGCCCCCGGCAGCGGTTCGGGACCGAACGCTCCGCTGGCTCAGCGCGCCGGGCACGGGCGGCTGCGCTCGGCGACACCCGGCTTCCCGGGCGCGCAGTTAATCATTTATGGCCGAAGCTGTTACCGAATAGCCTTCCTTGAGCAGCCCAGCCCAGCCCAGTCCAGCCCCGCTTCGGCTCCGGAGGCGCTGGCGGAGCGGCGGCGAGCGGCTCCCGGGCGTTGGCGGAGCCGGTCCAGGCACACACCAGGCGGGGTCCAGGGAAACGGGGCCGGCCTGGCTGCGGACCCCGTGCCGCCAGGAGGGGCCCACCCGCAGCCAGGGCTCGGCGCCGGGACCCGAAGCGACAGAGCAGCGGGCAGGGCACCGCGGCAGCCGCCCCCCTCCTTCCCCGGCACCCCTGGGCACGAAACTCCCGGCGGGCCCCCCGCCGCTCCGCGCAGGTGCGGCTGAGGGGAGGCGACGGCAGCGCCTTACCTGGTGCGGCCGCGGCGGAGGCCAAGGAGGGGCTGGGGCCGCTGGCGGCCGTGGCACCGCCGCCCTCCCGCGGACAC
>WEKY01050216.1:3634-20708 GCA_013390045.1 Picathartes gymnocephalus
TCCTAACTTCCTAACTTCCCCTCTCCCCCTCCCCCTGTCCCCGGCCCAATGTCCATGACTTTTCAGAATACTTGTTAATGGTGGCTCAGTAGCTAATTAGCTAATTTCCTTTGAGAACATTGAAGAAGACCAAAAAGATTCAAATAATGGTTACTTAGAAACAAGAAAAGTGTATTAAACCAATTTTTGAAATCTATTTGAGTTTTCTGATGACAGAATTTGTGTGCTTTTAGAGAAAAAAATCCAGTCTTTTTTTAAATTATGATCATCTTTTTGCATATCTTCGTACTTCTTACAGTCATCATTTTGACAAGCATAAACATACACTTTCTTGATGAAAATAATTTTCCTTTCATGATTACAGTTGCTGACTCCTCATTACTTAAACTGCTAGAAAGAGATCTCAAGGGAGTGGCTTAGTCTATTCCCTTAAGGTCAAGAGCTTCACAAGTGGATGTAAGTAATTGAGTTATAGGGCAAAGATGAGTAAAGCTTTTAGGAAGTTAGGAAGAAAAATCCTCTTGATAAAGAAATGAATCTAATTTACAGAGTGTTATTTTAGTACATAAATTGTCTAATTATATTGTATCTCACAGGCAAATTTCATATTAATTGCTAAAAATGAGGGCCCAATTCTGACCCAGTTCCCATAATCCTTTTATCACAGAGTGGAGGAATTAGAAGTTCAATAAAACTGATTGTGCCCCGAAAATGAATTTTGAATTCTGTGTGTGTTTGATTGCTGCTGTTTTGTCTAATAAGTATAGATAAATTGTTGGGATGGCAGAGCATTATAGTTTTCTGGGGAGAATACTTTCAACATCTTGGGTGGCAATTTTTCTGAAAAGGTATAGAAACGTGTTTACATCTACATCTCAGTCACAGGAAAATCAGTGTAGGAAAATTGGCACTTTTAGGTCACCACTTATCCCACCATAAAGTACTTGTGTAAAATAGATCAGATGAATCCAGCTCCACAGCTTCCTCTGACTATAAAGGAAGTTCTTAACAACCTAGCCTCTCATGGTGGTATCTGTGTGAGACCTTCACAATGAGAGTTTAATTTAGCTACATTAAGCAGGAGTATGTAATGCTGTGCAGGTTCACCAAGGGAATCTTGCATGGGAAGCACTATGGTTCCACACTGTATCTGTTGTCTAGACAATCAGCTGGATGTCAGATGGTACGACTATGGTGTCTCTAAAGAGAATATGTATGGGTGACTGTATTGATCTGATAACCTTTTGTGAAATACAAACACCCCCTCCAGACAGTGAGTATTATTACTTTGCTTCCTGGCACATTTGCACCATATCCTTTACTGTAGTTTAGTCTTCTGATTCAAACTTCTTGGAAACGCTTACAGTTCTGCCCAATCTGTAATCCTGCTGCTCAGCATGGGAGGAATGTTTGTGCTTTTATTCCCTGATCACAATGCAGTCCTTGAATAACAATGCACTGCTACATCAAGGATAGCCTGAAAGGAGAACATGGGAAGAAAAGAATTTTTATGGTAATTAACAAAAATAATTGCACTTTCAAAAAAGTCAGCTGCCTGGGTATTTATCTCTAAGCTTAATCATAGAATCATAGAGTACTCTTGAGTTGGAGGTGACCTACAAGGATCATCTAACCTAACTCTCAAGAGAATGGTCCATATACATATTGAATCCACAACCTTGGCATTGCCAGCACCATGCTCTATCCAGCTAAGTTAAAATGCAATCTTTGTCATCCTCTACTGTGCCAGTCACTGCAGAAATAACGAGCCTGCACAAGACTGATCTGGGAGTTAACCCAATGCCTGGGTCATTACTTTTGGCTTTCTCCAATTCAAGAGTGGAAGATGACTGATACTTCAAGTATTACACAAATTAGTGTTAATGAGCTATCATCTTGAAAAAGGTGTCCACAGACATAGATGACAAAAATATCCACAATAAAAACCAATATTAATTACAGAAAACATAGTTTTTACTTGTTACTTACACTGTTTCCACCAAAGATTTAAATATGTGAGTTCTTAGTGAATATTTGCCAAAATAGGGACTTTTACCACAGGAGAGAGTCTAGGTGTATTTATCCAGTTAGAGGTCCTGATGCTAGCCATACAAGTTGTACCTGAATTTCAATTTTTTACCCTTATGAATATTTTTGTGTGCTCTCTGAAAATGTGTTGCTTTCATTTGTATGTAAAATTTCTAAAAAATTACAATAAAAAAATAAACTTAAGAAGAAACAGAGTTATTTGCTAAAGAACAGAAAGGAAATACTTGTGAAAACTTGCAGTTTTAGTCAGAAAAGTCAGTGGGACTACAGAAAAACCAATGTCAGTTTCATAAGTAGTCATATTGCCACATAAGTGGGATCTTTTTAGAATATTAACAAATATTTCAACTCCAGAGGTGCAAAGAAGAGGCAAGAATATGGATGGAGGAGTGGAAGATGAAGATGTGATAAGCCATATAAAATCACTATACAAGAGCAGTAAGAAACAATAAAGAGTTAAAAGAAGTCAGAGCTTACTGATTTAGGATTCCATAGTTTTTCACCATGACACAGAAAGAAAACAAAGAAAGGGAATGTAGGTGTTAAGGAGATTGAGAAATTTATTTTTAATGAGTTCTGTCTGGTCCTTTCCCTTCCATCATAAATCTAGACAAGAACTAGTAAATAGTTTTAGTTTGCTGGCCACGCAGCTTCAGTTGAATATATAAAATTCATTGTACATTATTCAGAAACTCAGAAATGCAAGACCAGAATGGATCATCAGATCATCTTGCCTGACCTGTGCTATAACCCACAGAATTTTACCCAGCTGTGACCTATAATTTATGTTTGAATAATACATACAATAGCATTTCTCCTACAGTTTTACTTCTTGAATCTTCTGAGAAACAGCTAGACTCATTAAAGAATTTTCAGAACTCCTGTGATGACTGGAAGACCCAAACTGCCAAGATCTTAAAACAGAACCGTACCTCACCCTCGGTCCTGAATAACTTTGGTTAAGTCAAGGTGAAAATTATTTTGATATAACTATTCATCCGTGCAGCATTCAGAGGATTATCTCTTTGCTTAGTGAAATGTGATCCAACCTTTTAGTGAGCCAGTGTGGCAGACCATAATGATGAGACAGTAATTTCAAGCAGAATTTAGGAAGAGTTTAATCAGAGGTTTTGTTTGTAGAGACCTGTATGTTAGCAGGACTGTCTGCTGTTTGACCCAAGCATGTCTTTAACAATATCACCTCTATTTCATAGAATCATACAATAATGCTGGTCAGAAGGGACTTTTAAAGGTCATCTAGTCCAATCACACTTAAATGAGCAGGGACTCCTTCAACTAGATCAGGTTGCTCAGAGCCCTATCCTGCCTTACCCTCTGTGTTTGCAGGCATGTGGAACCCACCACTTCTCCAGGAAACCTGTTCTGATCTTTCATCACCCTCATTGTAAAAACTTTTTTTTTTAGATCTAATCTAAACTGATTCTCTTTGAGGTTAAAATCATTACCCCTTGTCATACCACAACAGGCCCTGCTAAAAAGTCTGTCCCCAACTTTCTCATAAGCCTTTTTTTAAATACTGGAAGTGCTATAAGATTTCCCTGGAGTCTTTTCCAGGCTGAACAGCACCCAACTCACTCAACCTTTCAACACAGGAGATGTGTTCCCGCTCTCTGATCATTTTTGTGGACTTCTGGACACTTGTGAGTGCTCATTTCTGTGGAGATGGGTAAGAGGGATTCTCACTGAATCTTAGAGTGTGGCTTCGAAAGGTTAGTATTGAACAGGTAAAAGACTGATAACTGTTCACTTGAAAGAATATTCTAGAAACGTGAAGAACAGTGAGAATTTCGTCTTCACACCATGCCATGGCCAGCAAAAAGAGGTTTGTCATATGCTACAGGAGCATCAGAAGAGATGTAAGATTTATGTAATTTTCCTACCAATTCTGGGTTTCACATAATAAATCATTAACTACCTTTGCATGTCTTTACATTTCTTACTGAAATTCCCAAGTGAATTTGTACTACTGTGGTGTACATAAAAAGAAACATGAAACATACACTGTTCCAAAATGTTCATTCAAAATGTTATTAAAAACTTCACATAACTATTATGTTGCCGATCTTCCCACTTCATCTTTCTCTGTCCTGCTTTACTAGTCATGGAATTATTGCTTCTTATGTATATAATTTTTGTTTGTTTATGAAGAACTCTTTATCTTCCCATAGTTCTTGTCAAAAAAATTGTCCTCTTTTCAAACATTTATTATTGGTCTTTTCTTCTCAAACTACCAAAACAAATTTCCAGAACACTGGCAATTTTAGATAAATTAAAAGTAACAACTTTTCTAAAACATCATTACATATAAATCTAAAAACACATAAATCAGATAAAATGAAGTTTGGTTTTACACCAAAATTTTAAATTTTCTTTTGCATTTTTTATATTCTACATTTACCTATTTTTTGATGGGTAATATACTGGAACTGAGAAGGAATTTTCTTATCCATGTATAAATTAAAATTTTCTATTCTTTTTTTCTTTCAGATTACAAAAGGAGTAAGTGATATGGGAACTGAGCAAGCAAGCAAAAAAAAAAAAGTTGTGATCAAATTAATTTCTCTCTTTAAATGATCCATGAGTATTTTGCATGGAATGACCATAATGATATCTAATTCATATTATAAAACATGCCATTTCAGACTGTGTAAAAACTGAAAAATGAAATCTCCTGTCTATCCTAGGAAGTTAGTTGAATTAAACCATTTCCTTAAAGGAAACTACATTATACAATTGTTTTTTAATGTAAAAAATTTAACAGTTGAGTATTGTTGAAGAGTGTGCTTGATAAATCTAGCTATACAACAGAACAACCCTACTGTCTTCTGTACACATTATCTTTTGAGAAAAGTTAGTTATGCATGAGAGTATCCTACAAATTTTGAGATTAAACTAAGCCAGAATCCTGTTCATATTATTCATACATGACTTGTGGTTCACTGAAACGTAAAAATGCAAGCCATTTCACAAAGTCTTTTAATGTTAAACTGGCAGGGCCACTTTTGCAAGGCTTTTCTATGCCAGCTCAATCCTTGATCTCCTTTGTGTAGAACTGCCAAGAATATCAACTTTTGTTTATGGGTTCTAATAGATACTCTTTTCCATTTGAGAATAAGTCTGAAAAGAGCATGTACCCTCCAATTCTTTGTCTCTTGTAGTTCTTAGCATGATACTGAAACATCAGAAGTAATTAAACAAAATTGTATTCTACATCCCAAGATAAAAGTGTGACTAATGATTAATTCTCTGGTATTTTGTCAAAACCCTTCTCATAATTTCAAAGCTCTAGTCAACATTCACATAGCTAATTCTCCCTAAGTAAATTTTTCTTTCCACTAGGAAAATGCTTGTGTGCTGCTTAATAAATAATTTCTTAAAGTTCTAAGTATATAGTTTACTTGTTTTTCTTTACTATTTTTTATCAAAATTTTGATTTTCAAAAGAGTAAGTATTTTTAGAGTCACACTAAGGGATTTAATTCTTACATATATACATATTTCATTCTTGCGTCAAGAAGATGAAGAAGACTTATTTTCAATAAAGATATAAAAATCTAATACTACCTTTTATATGGTTTACACTTCAATTAAAAGACAGGTTTTTTTTCAAAAAAAGACCTTTCAGAATTACACTTCTTAAGCCATAAATGAACCAAAAAAAAAAAAAAATAGATACAGCAAATGCAATTTTCAAGTCTCCTGTTCTGATATATACTTATTGCACATTAAACCACTACCTTGTTGTCTTTCAAACCCCCAGCTATTCTTACATCTCATTCTGTTGCCCATGTTATCTGTTGCTCTGTACATATATTTGAATTCTAACTACAAAACTAAGTTAACGAATTCAACTAATTTATTGACCTACAATGCTTTCATCTAAGCAGGGCTTTTAATGGTCCATATAGTAACAAATTTCACTGGATATTTTAATGGAAATTTATTGTCTACTGGATTTTTTTCCCCTCTGTTAGTTTTAACTGACTGTATTTGGTGGTCAAGTGCTGACACATTTTTTGTTTATTTTCAGTATTGATTAGAATGAGATTTCAAAGACACTGAAATTAATCAGCCTTCCAACAACTATTAAAAATTAAATTCAACATTTTGTTTTTTACATTGCAATATGAAATCAGAAGAATTTCAGTTTATTCTTTTGGCTTCATGAATTTATTTTGCCCCTATTTTGTCACCTTAGATATGCCTTTATTTTCTAGACAGAGAAATAAAAATGAACAACAACTTACAGTATTCAGAGACTACTGTAAACAAGAAAATGTTTGTTTGTTTGTTTTTTCTATAAAGGTCATTGAAAACTGGAACAGGTTGCTCAGAGCATTATGGAGTCTCCATCTGTGGAGATTTTCAAAATAATCTGACTGGACACATTACTGAGCAACCTTCGTGTGCAGGGAATTTTGGCCTAAATGATCTCCAAGCATCCCTTACCACTTCAGCTATTCTATGTGTCTGTTATTTTGCATGTCATTCAAGTTGTTGAAATCTTCTCTTATTGTTGTGCTAAAATTGAGACAGAGACAAGACCACAAAGATAGCAACCTATTTCCAATTTGCTTAGACCTCAATCAAAATTTTATAAGTAAGGAATCATATTTTAGAGGAGAAGGGAGTTTAAGTTGTCGAGAGGAGCAAATGTGAAATGAATTGTATTATGGCAATATGGTGTTTCAAATGACTTCACATGAGAAACCTGAGAACTACCTGTAGCTTGAAGATCCAGTGATGAAGAAGAACGTGAATGTCTACATTTAAGAGGCAAAAGTCAGTGTAGAATTCTTCTTATTTGGCCTTAGAGACCTACCATACAGATATATTTTACTGAGTTGGTCTCCATAAGTTCCTTTCCTAATTAGAAAAGGAAAGGAATAGACCTTTCTACAGAAGAAAAACTAGATTCTGTTTCAGACGTTGGCAATAAATTAAGATATGCTGTGTCTTTGAAATTCATGATTTTGGTGTTGATTATAAATGAAATCTAGGGCGAAAAGTCACATTTAAATAATAGACATCTCCCTTCCAAGGCCCAGAGACCTTAGAGAAGATCAATCTTTCAGAAAGTTGTTATTAATTTGGGTGCACAGCAAATTGTTCCTTTACCACATTTACTCATTTAGAATTTTTCTGTAATGCCGGTCTGACTGAGTTTGCATTTGATTTATACCACAGAAATTACCCTGGTGAGCTATGACACAGCTCACTTTAACTCAGGGATGGCAAATAGAAATAAACTCAAACAAAAACCCCACAAATACCTAAATATTGATTAGTTGTTAGAGACATGGGGATACAAAAAAGAGCTGGAGCATGTCCTATGTATTGCAGGCACAGTCAGTCTAGAAGGCATTATCCTTACTTGGAAGTCAGTCTGTATCTGGAGGTCAGGAGCAATCCTGTTATTAATGCCTTAGGTGGTGCACAGGTCACCAGATTTGTACGTAAGTTTTGAGACCAGATTAGTACATAAGTTTTAGGAATAGATGAGTACCTAGAGAGAAATTATGTCTGACTATGCTTAGATACCTATCAGGATAAGAGATCTGTACAGCCAGGCAAAGAACTATCTCTATTTATGGACTTTATAGAGACCTTCTGGAAAAAAAAAGTGATTTGGACAGATTTAGGTGCCTGTTGTGAAGGTACACATCTGTATACTTACACAGCTCTGCTACACATCTTGTAGTGTCTACTAATAGAAGCTTCCATCACTTACAACACTTTTAGTACCTAAGTTTAGGTCAAATAGAAATGAGCTTTTAAATACTAATTAGTAGGAGTTTCTGAACTGTATGTTTTTCTTCAAACCTCATGTCCATCTAACGTGACTGGTTGCCATTTATCCCATTTGTCAGAGTTCTCCAAAATATGTAAATATTTCATTATACAGACAGAGGTCTGTAGGTACTTACAGAAATGCTAGGGCACTTATTTTTCATTGAATTCATTGAGAATTAGGTATTTTGAAAAAGATGTCAGACAAACCCCTAAACCTTGATAGCAATAATAGAATTAGTTTATGATCAGTTGTGTTGATCTATAGCTAAACATCCTCCTGAAAAAACAAAATTAAATTCTTCAAAAATGTCCACAGAAATAAGACCCTGATTATGAACTGCACCCCACTCTAGAGAGAAATATCTTTAGAGGAACTCCTTGTTTCCAAATCCAATTCCTGTCCTTAAACCAATATTCAGTGTATACATAGAGAGCAACCTGGGAATACCCTAGAATAGAATTATGAATGTTACAACATTTTAAGACTCCAAGATCTGTGTAAATGTCCAACACAAAAGAATTTTTCTTCTTCACTTTTCTTCCAAAAAAAAAAAAAAAGGAATGGAAAAAGAAATAGGAAAAAGTGGGGGAAAAGAAATAAAAGGTGATTTGAAAGAAGAAAATTTATCCCAAGAACTAAGTAATTTCAGGACAATTTCAGAGGACCAGTCTTGCAGCATTTACACAAGCAACAGTTTTTCTTCCTTCACTGATGTTCATACAGTTACACATCACTTTCTTTCACAAGCATGCTCTTCCAATGCTTTTTCATTTTGAATTATTATTAGTAGTTGTAATATTAGTATCATTATTGTTAGTGTCAGAAATGAGGGTTTCATCATGAAATTATTTGTTGTAAAATCCTAACTCCAAATAACTCAAAGCTTTGTTGAAGCCTGCATCCAAAATCACAGTTACACTACATAGACTTTGTGTATGCTTTTTAAAATGACATAAAATAACATAAAAATTACAAAAAATGACATAATTTGCCTCCATCTTGTACCTCTTCTATTAAAAATAATTAGTATACACATATTTACTAGGATAAGACAGTACAAATATTTTTTCCCCCTCTAGTACCTGTTAAACCTATAAAGAAAGTGTGAAACTTCAGGAATTTCAGGAGTTATCCTCGGGCTCTTATCGTCTCTTCTTTTCCACAGAATTATATAAAAATTGATTATACTATCTAGAGCATGTTTGTGCTTCTCATTTCTAATGAATATTTCAAGTAGTAAAAGCCTTATAAATATCAATATTGAACTTTTATGTTTAAAGTTAACAGAACATAACACACTTTCTTTTACAGAAAAACTTTCTCAAATGTATTCTCACTTTCAAACTCAGGTTTTCTTGAAAGAAGGCTGCAGTTTTATTTTTTTCCCACAATTTCTTCTTGAGATTTTAAGTCTGTAGCATCATATGGGAGAAAAGAGGTGAAATTTTATTGACACCAAAATGTCTCTCCCAATGCAAAAAGCATAATCTGTTCCCCAGTAAGAGGAAAATATATGGTAATGATCCCAAGTTTATAACCACCTCTTGTTTTATATTTCATTTCCTCAAGAATGGGCATAGAAATATTTGAGAGATTAGTTACAAAATATATTTTGTTTCTTATGAAATCTGTTCAGTTTTATAGCTATGAAAAGAGACATCAGACATAAATAACGCCAGGACTGAACGGTTTTACAAATGCTGCCTGTAAGATACAATAACAATATTCTATTTGTGGCCAACTCTAACTTCTTTGTTAAAGCTCTAGACTCTAACTCAATATAGTGCTATCTGATAAGAAGCATGGATAGAGGCAAGGGAAATTAGGCTTTTGGTTGTTCCTAAAAACAGCATTTTCTTTTTTTTTTTTAACCTCCAAAGAGTAAATCATTTTACCTGCTAACACATCACCAGACAGAAAACTGGAAATGTGCCACCTGTCTTTAGGCACTCCTAAATTAGGAATTAAACTTTAGAGTAGAAAGTTACAGTCCCTATATAGTCAAGAGGGAGGCAGAATCCTCCAGCTAATGATTAACACTACAAAAAAATGTCAGTCATAATTTAAGGCGCTAGACTTAGATTCTCAGATTATGTTTAATGCTCTTAAAGTAGGAATGCCATTTACGTTAGTAGGCTGGTACTATAAAAGCTGTTCCTCAAAGAGTTTCTTTTTAGTAGCTCAGGATGAAATCCAAAGAGCTAACGAGGCGTCTCTATAACTCAGCTGAGATCTGAAATACAAACTGAGCAATCTAGTGAGCAGTCAGGTAGCGGCTCAGAAGTCTGCAAGTTTGTACTCCAATCTGTTTTCATCACAGAACCTACTTAGAACATTACATTTATAAACTTGTCAAAATCCTGAGATACCTGAATATGGAAGCACTATCTTGTGCATGTAAACTTGCAAAAGTAGAATTGTATGTACTTTATTCAATCCTGAATGTATTAGGGAAAAAATAAAAAATATTTTTTAGCTCAGTGATGAGTGGACTCTTATGGGGGCACGTTTCCACTATGCCGCTTCTTATCAGTTAACTGAGGTGGTTTCCTGTACAGAATATTTCCTGGTAGAATGTCTGCTCATGGGGTCTCCTTTTACAAAAGAGATCTCAAGGTTACATATTATCATAGGATCCAAATTTTTTCTGGGCAGCTCCAACAGTAGCATTCTAGTCACATGACAGGGCAGTAATGCAAAGAGATGCCACTGCATCATTCAGGACAATACAAGTCTGTGTACTCTACTTGGCATTGATTATTAACTTGCATATTTCACTGCAGTCATGATGAGCAGATACTGACTCAGGTTCTAGAATTCATCTGGGCAACAGCAGATTAGAACTGCTTGACTGTATCGGACTGCATGATGGAGAAAGGCACTGACATGCAATTTGTGAATGTGGCTTAATTCTGAAAGCCCTGGAACTTCATTTCGCTTTCTTTTTCAGAATCTGCTTTTATTATTTAACAAGCTGAACCGTTAGCAACCTTCTATCTTTTAGTGCACAGGCCATGAAAAGAAATAATGCATTAATGGTGGGACAAGTTGCAGAGGACAGTATGAAATTCCTTAGAAATTAAAGCATATCAGACTAAAATACTAGTACTTGATGCAGAGGTTCTTATTGGTTAATTGTAATTTGGTTTGTTCCATGTACCCTTGTTTGGACCCTGTATGCTCTCCCTGTCAATTATCTGTCCCCTCCCCTGGTCGAGCGAGAGAATCCCTCTCTCTCCCCTGTCATTCTCCTTTCACCCCTGCCCCAAGTTCTAGAAGGGTCTCTGTCATTTGGCTATGCATTGGCCCTCACAGGTGTAACTCCACTCCCCTGTTCTCCCGTTTGCTGTGTAACCTGTCCCTCACCCCTGGACCACACCCTTGGGCTTTCCCAGTTGGTCATGTTTGTGCCTCCACCCCTGGGGTCTGAGGGGTAGAAAACCCCCTGTCACCTGTGTTTCGGGGTCTCCCGGAGCAGAGCATAGGAGGCTCGATCCTTCTCTGTGAAACTCCTGGTGGCCTGACTCAGTTACTCTCTCCCCATCAGCTAAATAAATCTTAGGTGGTATGCAGCGCTACTGAGTCCTCCCTGCTTGACTTCTCCTCGCGGTGGTCACCTGCTCTTCACGCTGCTATCGGCTCTGCTCTCTGTGGCTGCGATAGGGCTCTGGGGATCAGAGAAGGTCCCCAGAGAGATTGCCTTCCACCGGCGCAGTCACAGCACCCCGGGCAGTAGAGCGATTAGCAATTAGTACTGTGTTGGATAGCATGCTCTATGCTATCTAATATTCAGTACTTAGAGACAGCACATGGTTACGATGGACGTGAAAGTAGTTTGAGCAATATGTCTTTTTACTCTTCCTTTTACTTTTTGGTAACTAAGCAAACAATATATAATATCTGTTGATTATAAAAGTCCCAAAATTAAATATTAGGCATCCTTTGGCATGTTAATAAAATATCACCCAGTATCAAATTTTCATTTAATTAGCACAAAACATATGTCAAGGTATAATTCGGAAAAAAAAAAAAAAATCATGAGATGAATTGCCAATTTTACATGCAGGTTGAAACAAGTTTTCACAGACTTAATTTGCTGCTCACTAGTCAGATATATTTTTCGTTTGTTTTAACAATATATGTAATGAAAAAGAAAAGCAAAACATCTCCATGTAAGTAGTTGAAGTACGTGTGTTATGTGGGAGTGTTACTGATTATATATTACTGTGCCCATTTCTGTTTAAATACACTGAGGAAGAAAAAACTACAACTTATGAAAAGAATTTGCTACCTATTATAACTGAGGCAAAGTCCCTCTGGATGCTTTTTTTAAAGTACATCATTATTTGCTTTGTGATAGTGTAGAGGTTTTTAAAATTTTGTTTTGAAAGATGAGTGTGAGAAGGTAATACCTCTTCCTTTAAAATGTACTCTTTTACTTGAGCAAGATCTCAAGTTACACCCTGTAGTTGTTGTGTATCTTATTTTGGAAAAGAAACATCTTTAGGGGATGAATCGACTGGATTCTTTCTTTGAAACAATGTCAGAAGACTCTTCGGTAGAGATTGAAATATACATACATATATATATATATATGTATATGTATATATAACCAGAACCAGTAAGGTTATTGAAGTACCTTGAGCAGAATAATCTGCAGACCTCTGCTGACGATATAGCTTTTTTCTCTGACAGTATGTGAAGCCTGTTGGCTGTTGGTCTTTAGATCAATCTTTTTTTGTTTGGAAATGATCGTGTACTTATTTAAAATCTATTTTCAGCTAAAAGGTTTAAGTAATTTCATCCATTTGATTAAGGGAGTTTAGAATACTATGGAAACTGTTTTCCTGAATAATTGTTATCTGACATCATACACAAATTCCGGTCTCAGGTATTTTTCATCCAACCTCAGCTACACTCAAAATGCCAACATGTGCTTTAGGAACTAAACTGAAACTAGCGCAGCATTTTTACTTTGTTTTGTTATTTAGGAAATGAGCTATCCAATGTCTTAATTATTTAAAATAAACAGTAATTCTTGGCTTGCAATAACCCCAAGAACTGAATTGATACAGCACTCTAGAACAGTCTTGGAAGTTCCAGAATTTGCCCTATGGCCACCTGACATGTTTCACTGTAGATATATCCTTGTGCCCATCTTAGGAAAATAGAAAAGGAGGATATGTTAGATACAAGTGTAACAAAGCACCTGGATATTGGTTGCTTTTATTCTACATCTTTACTAAGAAAGAAGTTAAAATGACAGCCATTTCAAAGGGGCAGATCACAGGCAAATACAGATTTGATTTTGAATGGATGTTGCTCCCATCTGAAAGTCTGGGACTAATGTCATACATTGGGAACTTTAATATCATGCTGTTTATAAGAAGCAAGAATCAAAGCACATAACCCATCCTAATGGAATTTAGCTACTATTAAAAAGGATGCTTTCAACAGTCAGTAGCTTCTGTGCCTTTAACAATTTGCAGTTTCTTAAAAATCTACAAGCCTGCAACTGTGGAAACTTATAGCTTTTTCTCCCACAATAAGTCAACCGTTTTTTCATCTGTTTGTTGCACGGCAATTTGAATGAAAATAATCTTCTCCGTTTTTTTAATCTCATTTTTTTAATAAAGAGTATTAGGTGTGTCTTAAAGATGCATTTTAAATGGCACCAACAACTATCTCCCCACATAACAGATCTGAAATTATTAGGCAAAGATGTGAACACACATCAATATTTATTTCCTTTTTTCCTGCTTATTGTACTTTTAATGAAAATCATACATTTTTTATATTCTTTCTAAATTGATTAGTAAATATTTATTTTACATTGTTATCTGAAGTAAAGAGATCAAAAAATTATAATCTATTAAATATTTCCTTTAAAGATATTTTTTAAAATAATTCCCAAATTCTTCTATGAGTTAAAATGTAGCAATTTTGATATTTTGTTTCTTTTTTTTCTCTTCTACATCACAACAAGTCAAATTGAGGTGCATTCCTGGCTGAAATAACCTAACATCTCTGATTCAGAATAACAGAACTTCGTTGAAATCCACAAAAGGAACACTTGTGCTTTCAGAAGCATATAAAATTGAATTGATTACCTGATTATCTCTTGTAGGCATAAATCTCCTTTTACTTGCAATCAAGTAGGATCTCAAAAATGAAGAGAATATGGAATTCTTTGAAAAACCTGTAAAAGAAGAGTTAGCCTTACTCTTTGATGCAGCATGACTCTTCTTAAGATAAGTAACTGGCTTTCCTGTACTATGGACTCTTTGATTCTATTATTTAAATGTGAGATGAATTTCTGATGATACATAATCAATATAATAGTTCCTGTGCAACTGCAACTGCACAGAGCAGGACAATGGGGAGAAGAAGCTGCCTTTTTGTGAGAAGAGTGTGGGTCCACGAAGCTCTGCCTAGGAACAGGTGTTGAGCAAGATGAGAGATAGTGGGTTGGGTTTAGAGATCGGATCAGTGTGTGCATTATCATTGTACATGTCTTACAACTAATGAAGGAAGCATTATATTTGCAGAATCTGCTCCTCATGGTAGACCTTAATCATCCTGATATCCACTGGGAGGGAAACATCACAGAGCAGAAGCAACTAAGATCATGGACTTTCATGGAGTGCATTGATGACAACTTCCTGGCAGACGCAATTGAAAAGGCAAAAAGGGGAGATTCTTTGCTGGAATTCCAGATAAGGAATAAGTCCAGCTCTTAAGTCAATGACCTGTACAGGGATAGAACCCACAACCTTGGCATTATTGTCACCGCGGTCTAACAAACTTCTTCCCTTTTGTTCTGTACTGTGAAACATAGGTCTAGTTCTGTGCTCTAAAGTGTCTCACCATGGTCACCATAAATAATTTATTCCCACCAAGAAGGAGCAAATTTTTTCTTAGAAAAAGTAGTACCTAATACAGGAAAAAAAAAAAAAGAAAGAAAATAAAAGAAAAAAGAAAAAAAAAAAGACAAAAACAAACAAACAAAAATAAGCCCAAACTTGTTTTATAGTCAATCTTTTTATATTTTATTCCAGTTTGACCCTCAATCCATTACTAAGAGCTTCATGAGCAATGTAACCCGGAGCAACCTTATTGACTTCTGGTTTTGCTTTTGGTTATTGAGTTTCACTTTTCTCAGAACTTTATGAAACATTACATGTATAGTATGAATTTTAAGAATAACTATTTGATTTTAATAGTAAAATTGAGAAAGAGGGTATTATAAAAATCCATTTATTTCCACTCACTAAATTATTTTTCAAAATTCAGTACAAACTAGGCCCTTCATTACAGTAAATTTAAATTCAATAACAATTTCAAATGTAATATTTTTAATAAGAGAGACTTCAACAAACATACAACATGAACAAAACACTTCTTAGAAATAATCAATGCAAAATATAAAATGATATTCATATCCATTGACAAGTAAATCTCTGATCTGTAAACCTCATGAAATCTTTTTGTTGCAATATTGTTAGCAATTTCCTCATATGACTATCAGCACAACAGCACAATAAGCAATCTTGGGAACCCTTTTGCAAATATTTATGAGTGATCATGTTAGTTCTGTCTGTGGATAAATTCACCTGACTTTCTGTTTATCTTTTCACAAAGATGCCTCCTGGCTGAAAGAAACATAATGTCACCTTAATTATGTTCTTGCTTTGGTAGCATAAATTATTTGTGCTTTAACATATTTATATTTAGCCTTCTCTAGCTTTAATTTCTGACCTCCACTGTGTGAGCTCAGTGAGGAAGCAGAGTGTTAAGGTATATGACCTAGCAATGTTTACTGTTTTTTTTTTACCTTGTCATATCTCTTTGTAACATCGATCATTGAGACCGAGCAGCTATGCTAGCCAGCCTATGAAGTAGTAAAGGTGAAATTGTTCTTAGTTGCTTGAAGTGGATTAAGATTTTATGCATATCAAGAAGGTCATTCCAGCTGCTACATCTACGTCACAATAAGTGTACAGCTCTGGAGATTGCCAATGTGCAAAATGTATATTGTCATAGCTAGATCATTAAATCAAAAATTGTCATCATGGGACTGAGTGTCTTAGGAGTACTAAAAGTTATAGTGCTCCTCTTCCCATTAGTTGTAGGAACTGGAGCAGCCAGTACTTGAAGGGATTACAAGACTGGATTTCAAACTGATGACCCAGTACATGAAAAAACATTTCTTCTTCTGTGCCCTTTTCCCAGAGTCAGTATTAACAGCACTAGCCTTTCGATTAACTGTAATTCCTGAATTAGGAATCAGAAAGTTACAGAACTCCAATGCTTCTGGAGCCATGGAAAAGATCACCGCCAGCAGCAAATCCAGCAGATCCAAAATGCAGCTGAGCTATTTGTTTAGAGCATCTATAAAGCAATTTTGATCAATCTGATACAGCATACAAAACAAGCTATTCAGCTGAAAGTATAGATTGCTTTGTATGCAAATATTATACATAATTTCTTCTGCAAAAGGATTGGGGAGGTGGGAATAACTCTAAAAAAACTTCAAACCCCCAAACTACATTCATATTCCCATTTGCTATCTCTGCAATGTATACTGTGTTTAATAGTAGCAAATATACTAACAGTGGTAATTGCTAACCCAGTCATATTCTGATTCCCAGCATGAGTTGGAAAATCAGTGATTTCAACATTTTTCAGGACAATGGTTGAAATTAGTGAACTAGGCTCGGGCTCCTTGTTATTTGTGATAATTTCAGGCCTACCTTACTCAGAGTTCCTAACCAATACTTGCAGAAGTTTAGGAGAGCTACCTCCACTAGCCAATAAGAATATTTTGACTATGACATCTAATCAGTTGGATGGAACTGGAAGCAGTTTCAACTTCTAACATTCTGGACGCACCAAACTAAAATGATTATTAAATATGAATGAATGAGAAGACAAGGAAAGATGGAAAAATGGATGCGTATATAGCATTTTCCCCAAGATGGTGCCTGAGTGAGACATATTGAAATGACATTTAGCTTGAATCTTTTGAAGAATCAAGCAATCTTCTTAGCTTGAACATAGATGTTTTTCTGTTTTTCTCTCTTTTGGCACTGTAAGTTTCCCTTCACCATGAAAAAACCCAAACCTGTAACACTATGTTCCTATTGTAGTTTGAAAAGTGATTTTTCTCTGCAAGGAGTTTGGCAGCATCCTTCAGGCCTGGGGAACCAAT
>WEKY01050218.1:0-22647 GCA_013390045.1 Picathartes gymnocephalus
TCCAGCTGAGTTTGCTCAGCCTGTAATCAGACTCCCCTGGCACACTCTTTCAGCTGTCTCCAAAATTAAGACAGGGCAGTTTAACCTGAGGCTCTCAAGGAGGCAAATTTTCTTGTAGCTGACCACAATATTTCTTTTGAAATACACAAAGTATTTCTTTTTTTTTTAAGGAGTATTGTTGAATTACAAGAGCACACAGCATGGTTAAAAATTCCTTCTGTTAATTCAAGGTTTTGCTACAGATTGATAAATGCCATTTAACAACTATCTTAGGAAGCCAGTTTCAAGATGTGATACGTGTATATATAACAAGCAGCACTAGATTAATATTTAACATTACTATAATGCTAGTTTAAAATTAGGTGCAACATTTCACTTTGTCAATGAAAACAGAACTGTAACTGATATTTTCATGTTTTACTTCTGCCTATGTGACTGAAAGAATCATCTGTGCAACTTCAATTTCCCCTTGCACATACTCTGCATACCTAGATTGCACTTCTACACTGAAAAGCAAGCTTTACATGGAAATTTTGGTGTTTAAAGAAAAAGAAATTGATGCTTAGGATTATTACTAATATATTCAATTATTCACATAAAATATTCTGAGGACCCAACACTCCTTCTAGCAACAATTAAAAAAAATGAAACTAAAAAGGTTGGTCAGCTCAGGTCATAAAGGCTCTAATTTCCCTTTCCTTTTGCATTTGGTAACTATTAACAGCCTATTTCCCATTGCTAATAGCATACTTCATTTTTAAATACATTTTTTATATATCAGTTACATATCATTGAAGTATTTTTATGTCAAACCACTAAAAAAGCATAGAAAAACCCTGCAGATTTCCAAACTGCATTATATTTTATGGGGACATACAAAACTCTATAGGAATTCAGATTATTTAAATTCTGCCTTTCTTTCTTTCTTTCTTTCTTTCTTTCTTTCTTTCTTTCTTTCTTTCTTTCTTCCTTTCTTTCTTCCTTTCTTTCTTTCTTCCTTTCTTTCTTCCTTTCTTCCTTTCTTTATTTCTTTCTTTCTTTCTAGGGCAGGAACTAAATTATGGTCCCCACAAGTTTCAGAAGATGGCAGAGCACACCCCTTCAAGATAAATTTGGAAGCTGAACCTCAGGTATGAACTGTAAAAAGTTACCTAACCATTTCCATTTGCCTTTTTACACTCCAAATAATCTCCCTTGTGCTCATTAAGATACTTTAACTAGAATTTCATCCATAATTGGCCAGTTTAAGCTCATATGAACCACCATGATTATGACATATAGGAACACCAATGTTTTTGATTTTTCAGCTATAACTGAAAGAAATATAAATGAAACAAAACACTAAGAAACTACAACACATTCTCATTTTTATTTATGAGTCTACATATCACCATATTTTTATTATGAAAATAAAATATGTCCTTTTATTCTTATACAGTTTAAGTTGGTTTAAGTTGCTTTAACTCTTTTAGAGATTCTTCATCATATGAGGAAGTTCTTCAATCAGGAATAAATGTCAAGTATCTAAGGGGTGAAGGGGATCATAAGATCACAAAATTCATTTTGATGTAACAGTCAGTTAAACAGAGAAATCCATAAATGCTGGATCCCTTTACCTCCATACATTTTTATACTATGCCAAAGAACTGAAGTTTACAAATTTACACAAGACCCAAATACTGGTCAATAAGCAAATCACTCACCACTTCTGACTAGGAAAGTCTTGATCATTGTATATGACTGAAGCAAATCCAATCAATCTCTTTTCAAACTCAAAAAAGAAAAAGCTACTACGAGTCAAAGCTTTCATGCTGCTAATAGCTAATTAGCTAGCTACTGCTTACAAATAGTCCTTTATTTTTTTGTCATTCTTCTTTAACCTACATAAACATTTGCTGTTAGTTCAAGAGCAGGGAGGAAAGAATATTCTGCTGATCCTGGAAGGCCAGGTTCAAAGCAAATATGTCAAAGTATATATTCTGTGATATCCTAGGAAAAAAATATGTAAGTGTGGATTTCATTTCAATAAATCCTGTGCAATAAATACTTCCACCAATTCTGGTTTCACACAGATGCTCCCAAATATGAATACAGCATTTCAGTGTTACATTTCTCTCTCTTCTTTCTGATCTGAGACTTGCATTAAGTGATACAGCAAACTCCATCAGAAATAATATAGCCTCTTCAGTAGCAGGAATACTATAGTGAAGAAACAAAACTATTTTTACTTTATATTCTTATGGAAGAGCTAGGATACACATTAAATGACTAGCAATGGAACAAATTCACTAAAAAAGCTATAGAGAAAACCATGCAGGCATGCATGACACAAGAGTAATCCCTCTGCAGGAAAGCTGCATTCCTAAAAAGGAGAGTTCCTTAAAAATAGATCACAAGATTTCACTAAGTGCTATTTGGCAGACTATTGAAAAGCAGCCTCCATCGGGCAATCAGAAAAACTGTTTCTCCTAGATTAAACAGATAGCCTTTCCATTTACAATATCTTTTTTGCTCCTAGGAAATTCAGGAGTACTGAGTATATTTAGTAAATAATAGGCACCAGAAAAGTAGCAATGCTTACAAACAAATATACTAAACCATTCCTGGAATGTTTACATTTTAAATTAAGTTCTTCCGTCTGAGTATCCGTCACTCCCTGTGGAAAAGAACCACATATAGCCTATTTTTCTACAATTGCTGCAATTAAAAATTAAATTTTACAGCATATTTAGTCACAATATGACACCCAGCAGCATGTATACCAGTAGAGAAAACAGTACAAAGTTTCTAGAATATCAGATGACAAATTTTTCTGCAACTACAACCTGTGCTGTCCAAGTCTTATAAGAGTTTGCTGAATTCAAGAATAAATACAGGCACTGAAGCCAAGATGAATGGAGAAAAATCCCAAAACAGTAATGTGTGACTTCAAATGTAAAACTCTTTTATCCAAAAGTATTGCATGCATTTACTAGTGTGCAGAAATAGAAAACCATGGAGTTCTATTTCTTCTATTTATATAATAACCAAAATTACTAAAAAGGTCATAGATCTTACAAATGTATCAGATTTTTTTTTCACTCTTGTCAAATAGACATTTTAAAACTCACTAAGAAAGTTAAGAGAAGTCAGTTATTTAAAATTCATTATAAGCCAACTAAATAACAATAACAAATGACAACTTACACGATCTTCTTAATAAGTATCTAACCCAAGTTTGGAAGCTAATAAAAGATAGTTACAAATGAAAGTAAATCCTATTTTAAATTGTTCAGAAATGTGGCCAAATATTTGGCCAAAGAATGCTTACTTTAGCTTCAATGAGTGAAAATTATTCTACAGATGCATGGAGACGACTATGTGAAACCTGATAAACAATTAAATACTGTGCCTACCTATGGCTATAGAACAAGGAACCTTCACACTGTAGCAAACTACTGTATCAGCCTGAGAATCTCCCAAGAGCCATTTGCAGACTGATATAGGCAATTGTAGGAGCACAATGAAAGCTCTCAGTATTTCTAAATCTGGGAAGAGGAAACTGAGCCAGGAATTCTAATTTACAGCAATAAGTGGCAGACTGAGAGTCACTCTTGAAAGCCACACATTCCCACATAAGAAACAGTCACCCTGATTTTGTTAATCTGGAGGAACCTATAGTGTGATGGATAAATAATAGGAAATAGTAGACCACTTGAAGAATTACTAATACAATCACATTGTATTCTGAATAAAAGCAATTTAGAACATAAGTTTCTCAACAAATACAATTAGAAAGAATAAGCATCTAAATGGCAAATTGTATCATTAAATTATTTTTTAAATGCTTTCTGCTATAATGTCAATGTAAAAGAGTACGATGACTTATAAATGTTTTCTGTTACAATCCCTTTAACCTCATTGAAAATAATTTTGTATTCATTACCACAATTTCTTGAATTGTTTTTATTTGAACTTTTCTTTTTCACTTATATCTTTGCCTTTGAACATTTTGTTCAGTGAGACTAGACTTTTGGCCATGAAGGAGATTATACATTCCTGGGAGATATATTATGCACATAGATAAGTATGAAAATCTAAGAAAAACACAACTCATTGTTCTAAGAAGTAAGTTTATAGTCTATTACCATTTATAATCAACATTTGAAACAATATAATGGTGCTGGGCTAGTTCCGAGGACCTGCCGCTCTTTATCATAGCATTCAAAGATAAAGATCTTAGTCACATGAAACCTCCAAAATGTACACATTTGTGTTCCGTCAGAGCAATTACCCCAAGAATGCCATCATATGAGCTGTGATGGATGCATTCCAACAGACTTTTGGGGCTACATTATTTCTATTCCTGATACCTCTATCAATGCAAAATTGTATCTAGCCCTGCAAAAAAACCCCAGTCAGATGGAAAAATAAATAAATAAATAAATTCAGTACTGTAATACTCAAATATTCCTAATTAGAAATTTCAACAACTTCCAGTTCTCATTTAGCTTTTGAACTAAAAGAGGACTTTTTAAAGATTTAATGAGATCAAATAAACACAAGAGCTGGACTACTTTTGCTGCTGTATGTTCTGTCACTGACATTTTATACAAATAGATGAGTTACAAAGAAAGCAGAATTTAAGTCTCACTAACTGCAAATATTTGTTTCACAACTGCTACATTGTAAACATGCTGTTATGTTGCCACATCTTCTGTTCTGTTCATTTCTCTATGAGAAATGTAAAAGGGGGATGAAATTACAATGTTCTCAGTTGGTTTTGTTCATTTTGTATCATACATGGATTTGAATCAATTTTAAATACTTTGACATTAATTTCTTTCATTAAGTAGCCATGATCCTAAACTATTAGATTATTTCCATTTACTAATACATTTTGTTAACTGCAACTCCACTCTATCAGACAGAAAGAAGGAATTGCAAGTAAAACCTTTGTGCTCATTTATCTGATTGCTGCTTTCAAGAGCCTCTTAAAGTGCAATGCTGCTAAACATTTTCATTTAATAAAACTGCTTTTTACTGTTTGCATTTTCTGGTTGCATATTCTATATAATCCATGACTTTTCTTTAGTCTGATCCTGAATATATTTTGGAAACTGTTGTACAACAATTATACTCAAAAACAAAGCCAAAATGGAGAACTGGAAAAGATTTCCATGAAAATTGAAGTATTAATGACCTGTGCTATCTTAACATTGCAAGTTCAAGTCTCTAACAAAAAGACCAATTCAGGTTGTAGAAACCTATTTGTTAGAAACAAAAGCTGTTTATTCCATATGGATGGAAGTTCAAATGCTCTCTGTTTCCAAAGAGTGCCATATGCCATCAGGACAAGGTGATGGACTGCAGCAGTTAATGTTCTTCACCCACTAGGGTAAAAGGAAAAAAATCCTCGGCAGATGACAACATCATTTTAAAAAAGTCTCTATTTCTGAAGCTTAGGAGTGGACCTGAGCTGGAAGAGCCTCAAAGGACAGTGTAATAAATATGAAAAATAGAAATAAGTGGATTTTCATGCAGTCAGAAGTCTTTATCATTCCTGGCCAACCCTACGGAAGGACAGTAGGTATCTGAAAGGTCATCAGAGATTTTATTTCCAGACGTCACCCCTTTGAGTTCCACAAATAGAGGAAATTATCCTGGCCAACAACAACAAAACAAGTAGTACTCTAGCAAGAAACAAACATAGGCCGAATGATTTAAAATTTACCCATTTCTGGGTTTTACTTATTAATGATGATTTTGCATTATCTTTAAATTATAGAGCAGATATTCTTTAAAGATGAAATACATTCAGAAGAATGTCCTCAATTTGATGTATTTTCAAGACTTTATTTCAGTTAAAAGAAGCATTAAAAATTATGTGTTTTCTAGGCAAGACACTTAAAATAAAATAATATTTTAGAAGTCCCTCTATCAGTATGTGAGGAAAATGCAGAAGCTAGAGATTAGCACTAAAGCAAAGCAATTAAGTATACATGAAAGAATAATGTAAACAGTGTCAAATCTAGTGAACAATACGAAAGGTCACTATAATATTCATCCCTCTCATTTCTTCTAAGCCTTCTGCTTTCCTGGAGGTGGGAAAATAATGTGTATGGCTCAGATAATATACACAAAATTCATGGAAAAATATAATATGCTTGCACCAGTTAAAAAATAAGAGTTGCAAAAGTAAAAATGCAGAGATTAACAATACTGGTGTTGTCAGGTTTACTCATTGCTAGCTTTGGTGTGCATTGTAGCTCTGTGTGTTTTGTCTGCCTATCATGTACAGGAATTCAAGCCTATTGGTACAGCTCACAACAGAAGGGCCCAGCCTTTTGTTGCAGCAGCAAATATTGATGACAAAAGACAGGTAGTGAGCTCCTCCTATAATTCTCCAATTGGGCTCTATTCATCTGGCAATATTCAAGACGCACTTCACGGACAACTGAGGGGTCTCATTCCTAACTCATCGCAAAAGTGAGTATTAGTATTTACTTATGATACGTGGTCAGCTGTGGTATATCATTATCTGTTCTGCTTTCAATTTAAAAGTCCAGCTCTTGCTGTTTTTTCCGAGAATCAGGAGATTATTCATTATCCAAAAAAACAGTGAGCAAGGAAACATTTCTTTTCCAACACCAAGAACTATCCATTCAGCTTTCTAGCAGCAATGCTGCCGGTAGCTAAAATTTGCCCTCTGCAATGGGCTGCAGCACTACCCTCCAAACTTCTCTCCTGTAACTGCACTTTACTCTGAAGGTTTCTGAACACTACAATGTTCATATGGTGAGCACCAGGAATGAATAAACTAAACTTGGTTACTTCATGGTTAAAATTTGTAAACTTTGTTAGCTACGTTTTAACTAGAAATGAGCATCTGTAGGCCAAAGAAAGCTATTTTATCTCTTTTTTCTTTGCAGGATATCAACTACTTTGAACACAAGCATAATATTCGGCCCAAACCTTTCATAATCTCAGGCCGAAGCAGGTTATAAACTTTGAGTGCTGTGCTGGATTTGATGCATGGTGTTATTTTTTTAATGGACCGATACTCACCATTGACATTAATTAAGCATTCTGATGCATTTGAAATTTACTTATCGTACTAGACAGCCTAATGCTGAAATTAAAAGCAAACAAAAAGAATTAAATGGTTGACCTTCAGAGCTCAGGCTTGAAATTCAAATTTCCCTTTCCAAAAGAAAGTAGATCAACACTTCCATCTCAGTTATACTGATCAGAGTCTGAAGTGACTGCAGCAGTGATTCAGTTTACAGTGCAGCACCAGATATACACTTACAGATCTTTGGCACTGTGAACTTCTTCTTAATTGGTGAAGAAATTCCTCACTACTGTTTTCGTTATTACAGACCGGAAAAAAACAATGCAAACTCTGTGGCTAAAAACACAAGAAAGCTCAAAAGGGCCTGAGGGATGAAATATATTGTGATGTGATCCTTTATCCTTTCTAGCAGAAGCAGTTTTTGGTACCGCAAAAAGCTAGCTTTTGTGACCATTAGGTACCATTTTACAAGAGCCTACTGGATTTATGAAGAGTCAAATGAGTGTATCAAGAGCCTAATCTCACAATTCAGAAATGAAAATTACACAGTATTTTCCTTGAAAATGTTGAAGTAAATGGCCATTTAACAGCACTCTATAAGATGAAGAAAATAAACTGCAAAAACTACCTCAACAGCAATACAACAAGTTGAAGAACTTCAGTTCGGCAAGGTCTGTCTGGAGTTCTAGCACTAGGGATGTCTGGATTTGCAAACTGCAGAACCTCTGACACAGTGTGTTACATCTACAAAACCTTAGTTGTCACAGTTTGTCTACTACTTTTTCATCAGTTTGACTTAATCCACTGCTAAACACAGCAAAAAACAAACCACCAACTTGGCTCAAATATCCCTTTAGGACAGACAGCAGAGGCTAAGTAGGACTTTGACTAAAAGAAGACATGGGGTTTTGAGCTAATGGATTGGACACTGGACAGAATTTAGGACATTACTCTGGTGAAACTAACTGAAAATTGTATTTGATATATAACTATATTTTATTTATTTTTTAACTATAATTTATTCTGTTTTAATATTACTTTGGTTTCACATAGCGAGAGCTAGAGTTGTGCTTTTTCTAGTCTTTTTCTGCTACTTTCCATTTACTAACACTGTTAGCACTGACAAAACTTATTCTACTGCAGGATCTTAAGGCAGTATTGTTTCCTCGAAGAAAAAGTACTGCAAACATGTATGTTTCCCTGTGTGAATTTTTTGGCTGGCTCATGATTGGTGATGATGCACAACCATATTTGCATTAAGGCTTGCCTACCATTTTGGGAATGCTTTTGTTTGACATGTCTTTGATGAAAAAGTATCTATTTCCCTTTAAAATTTTGAGAAAGTGGTCCTGCACAAATTCTCTGAATCAAAGGGAGAATTTTGGGTGTTCTACTCCACCCAAGGGTAGCTGCTGAGCAGCGTTCTGTACTATCAAACTGGGAAACAGAGCATTCTCCCAGGTTTACACATCTTGGAAAGAACTACCCACAACCATGATACCAGGCTGGAGGACAGAGATGAAACATTTATAGTCCCACAGCTCAGAATATCACATAAATGGTAACCAGTGACTGTAGAAAGATTTGGTTATGTGCTGTTACACGGCAACAGCAAAGAAATATCCCATAACAAAGGAAGCTTCTGAGGTACTATGGAGAGAAACTTGAAGTGTTAAAAACACTTCTGTGATACTAAAAAAAGACTTCAGGGTCTAATGTTCACATTGTTTTAGTAATCTTTTTCCAAGTATGTTGAATTGGTGTACAGTTACTTCACTTCAGTAATGCCAAGAAACACTAATATTTTTTTAAAGTGTACGTCTTATTTTTTATTTGTAAATTATATGTGAAGTCTACTTCAAAAGCAGTAAAATTAGTTCTCTGAAAATGTACCCATTGTTCTTGTGAAGGACCACTTTACATTCTACTTGAAACACAGTAATTTGGAAAAGCAAAAGTAAGCCCAGGTGTCTTAGTAACTTTTCTTCTTTGCAATGATCAATAAATATTTTTTTTTAAAATTTTTAAACTAGTTTTAAAAGATTAATAACTATCTCACTAAAATTTAAGGAAATCTAGGAAATGTCACATTCATTATTTTACAGTACTTCATAGTAGTTTTTCAGCAGTGTAGTGAGATGATTGTGAGGTATAGAACTGGAATATTGTTTCTAGGATTCTAGTGCTGCAGGTGTTTATTCTGTCGCTGACATGGACAACTCACATAAACTTGTCTGTTACCCTTTTTATAGATGATAAGAATTACTCACTTAGAACAAAGAATTTTAGGGAGGCTTAATTATTTCTCAATAAAACCTAGCATTAAAAATGTAAATTAATGTTACATTCTGAATTATTTCATCTCTCAAAGGATTTTGTACTATCTTTAAAGAAAATGCATCCCAGAATTTTAATGACTGCTTTATAGCTGGCCTTGATGCTTTTTATAGGAAAACTATTATCAACGACTACACATACTTTTGCTTTTCTCTACTTTCTGTCCTTTTGCTTTTTGGAGCCTGTTCTGTTTATGCTTTTCAGCCCCGTTAACATCACGGTATCCCTGTCCTTTTGTCTTTGTTCTCTGTAATTCGATGCACACTGCACCCTTTCCTGCACTCTGGCCATTAACACAGTGGATGCAGCACTCCTTCGGGGCTGGACTGTGGCAGTGGGCGCAGCACCCCCTCTTCAATTAGCACGGTCGGCTCCATCTGCCCCACCGAGCTGAAAGCAGTGTCTAAGATGGCCCCTAATGTTCCCCTGGAAATGGAGCTTCCCGGTGTCAAGATCGTGCACGCTCAGTTTAACACACCTATGCAGTTGTACTCAGATGATAATATCATGGAAACACTGCAAGGCCAAGTTTCTACAGCTCTGGGGGAAACACCTGTCATAAGGTAATTAGAGAAGTATCTATAGCATTTACAAATACACAAATTTAAAATATACCAAAAATCAAGAGCTTTAATAATATCACACTGTTTATATGAAAAAGGGGAAAAGGGTTAGAAAGAAACTAAGTAATTTAAAACCATTCACTATTTTCACTAAAATACTTGTAATTTCTGAGTTTTGACCCAAAGTATTAAAAGAGTCCTTCAGAAATTACAAATAAATATTTCATAGGTAATAATTTTAGAATTGCTGCTAATAAATAAAAAACAATGATACTACCTGGACTATTACCTGACTAACCACTCCAAATCAAGAATCTGATTCCCTCCACAATTCAAAAATGTTTATTACTATTTTAATTATTCATCTAATAATGATTTAACAATTTCCTCTTATTAATAATTCATGAAATAATAATAAATAAAATTTATGTCCAGTCTTGAAATTCAGGTTAGGAAGATTAGGAAATTTTGTAGATGTTTATAGTCTTCTAGATACTTAACTCCCATTATAGACAACTCATTCAGTACAACTAGCTCTCATACAAAAAGAGACAAAATTTACTGTAGGCCTACAAATCCATGTCTGACCTAGGAATTTCGTTCATTGAACGACTAAAAGTCAGGTAGGTACCTTATGTACATGGATAACAATTACGATTATATAACAAAAAGTTTTAAAGCACTATTCTTTTTTAGGAGACAATTCACCATTCCAGTTGCTCTATCTTTACTATTGTGTAATATTAACCTATTTTTCTGTTTTATAACAGAAGTTAATAATTCATAATATGTATGGTCTAAACTAAAGCTAATTACTAATATTTTAAATAAGCAATAATCACTGGCACCAATGAGCCTTCTTCAGCACCTTGCAGAGTTTGGCTGCTACTAACAAAAAAAAACCCCAACATATTTATATAAAAGTATTTAGGTTCATCCTATCTGATGAAAACTGTAGTTCATGAAGCCTTTGCAGAGTGAAGTTACTCTACTGCTTGAATATTTATGCTCAGTTAGAATAATTAGAAGTCAATAAAAGAAAGAGTTGCTGCTTCATTATTGTAATAGTGGATTAAGCCCAAAGTAATCACATTTCACACTGCCTGCAATATTGCCAGTTTGAGAACCCACTCTCTATGCAGGTTTGAAATGTCTCTTGCTGTGGGATGGTTTTCACTGTATGCATTAAGAAATGTAAGATGACACATTTGTGTCTGGGATTTTTTCCTTCTGTATGTAATTGCATTATCACTTGTTTTATATTTAGAAATATTTTAGTAAAGAGGAGAAAATTCACGGGTTTAATTAAACATTGCCATGAATTGTAATAACTGTGCTACTTCTATTCATTAAAAGCCTCTGACAAGACAAAAAACTGGTAGTTTTTTCACCAGCTTAAAGAAGGATCAAAGAAATCTACTGATTGATGAAGATCAAAAAATTCACATAAGCAACAGGGGTCACTGTCCAACTGCTGCTGCTCTTACTGGGCCATTTGTCAGCTTGGATGCTACCCTAGGAAACAAACCAAACCTTTTAAAAAAAAACCGAGTCTAATTCTTTGTGGACAACAGGAAGCCAGTTGCAACAGGAAATTTAAACTGGACATTTGTATGTGTGGCTGTAAGATAACAGACTTCATCAAAGTAAATTTGGATATTTCTAATTACCCCCAGTGGGTGTTTGAAATTTACAGATGCCACATATTCAGTCTAATTCCTATCAGTGCAATATAGTCCTCTACTCTTCCTCTCGACTACTTAGGATGTCATTTATCATGAACAATTCAAAATACTCAGCACAGTTTAAAATACCATGAAATATTCTCAGTAAAATCTTTGTCTCACAGATCATTTGAGATTCAACCATCAACTGCTGTTGTCACTCTCCTTTTTGTCATCTCCATAAGTTAAATAAGTAACAATTATCTTAGCCAAATAATCACTATGTTACCTAGTGACCGAGCTAACTTAGAAGTCATATTCTCCCAAAAGATTTGACTGGTTAGGTTTTGGCTGACCTCATGCAAAGGTATGAGCTGTGATTTTAACAACATTCTTGAGGGCAGCTGCTGCAAAAAGGGAACTTCTGGATACCATAGCAAAGAGCACCCGGTAATGCAGCAGATGACTACAGGAAAGAAACGACTTTGATGGCCTATTCTCAAATGCCAGTAGAGCCAAAACAGTAATTATGGAAATACGTTAATGAGTTTCTAGATTTATTTTTGTAACAATTGCACTGAGTTAATTTTTTTCAGCACTTTTTAGATCAAAAAGAGACTTTATAAAGCAATGCTACATGGAAGAAAGAGTTTTTCAATGCTTGTAGGAACACACTGTCTTTATATTTGTTTCCTGAATCATACTCTATGCCTGGTAGAGCTATTGCTTTAGAATTATGTTTAATAAACTGTTTTTATCTGCTCTTCCTCCCTTTAATACAGTGACCCATCTCCCAACTCAGTGTCACAGTCTGACGTGTACAAGATGCTGCACGCCAACCAGGAGGAGCCCAGTCAGCCACGCCAGTCTGGCTCCTTTAAGGTGCTCCAGAATTTAGTCTCCGAGGAAGGTGGTTAATAACAACATATTCTACCTGTTCAAGTCATTTTTAAATGTTTGTGGGAGGGGGGAATCCAAGAAGAAAATAAGAGAGATTAGAGATACAAGAGTTTCTGGAAACCCAAATCATTCTGGACCTTATAGCTACCACACCAGTCTCCTGCCATTTCCCCTCCTTGCTTGTACAGCAAGCAGTCTCCTCTGTGAATACAATGCAGGAGCTGATCACATTTTCCAGAATCTCTTCTCAGATTTTAAGATCTTTAATATCCAAAGTTGACTTTAACTGAATGATTAAAAGTTTTATCTGAAAGAATTTTTGGGACAAGCTGCTTATACTTATGACAACAAGAAAGAAAACACTCTCTTCCACATCCAGGAAAAGAGGAATTTAAACCAACTCCTGAAATCCCCTTAAAACCTATTTCCTCTTTATTCTAAATGAAAACTGAAGAAGACAATATAATTTACAGTCATATTTCCTTCAAATGAAGAAGTTTTGAAAATAAAATTATTAAAGGATGCAAGTTTGTTATATTTAGAGTAAGCATAAAGAGCAAAATACAACCAAAATTAACCTAAAAGGTAAATATTTTAAATGTTAATGTTTATATGTCAGTATTTAATAGAGAAGGAATAAATACATCTAATTGTCTACATATATATCATTGTGGGATTTTACTTAGAATTTTCTTTTATTTTGCTATTGTTTTGTATTCATATCATGTTACTAATTTTCCAATTTGTTGTGTGGCTAGTTATATAACTAAGAAGCTTTCTAACAATAGGTCTTGATTATGTTATGTTTCTATGTTAAAGCCCAATCCTTCTCCCTCTCTGCTATATCCAAGATCTACTCTCAGAGAATTAGGTGATGTCCATGAGGCAGAGAGCACTGCATATACCATCTTTTTTGTACTTGCTTTTTGGCTACAGCTGCACATTATTTCTCCTGATTCCAAAGACGTAGAATCTGGCCTAATAAACTTTTCTAGTGAAACTGCATTGTTTGTTCATGTAAGTGAAAGCCTGTAAATACATCCAGAAGTGTATGTACAGTACAGAAAGTACAGAAAAGTGCAGAAAAGTACTTAACTGGATCAGATGCTTTTATATTAGCCCATACATAACAGGATTGTTTTGTTTCTCAGATGGGCGCCCTGTGGGAACAAGAAGTGTGAAAGCACCTGTAACAAAGATACCTACCGCCATGCCTGGTGTCCAGAAAGTGCCACTGTGTGACAAATGTGGGAATGGCATTCTGTAAGTTGTTTCATTTTAATTTTAGAAATCCCCAGCTCAAGCACATCATCCTCAAACACCACTACAAACTACAGAAGTGATATGAACATCATACTCTAACCAACTCAGCTAATCTCAGTCATAGTGCATTCCCATAATGCTTCTAGAGAACAGAGATATAAAAATACATTGTTCTAAATGTCAAATTATAATCTGTACCTTCAACAATTTCAATACAGATTATATAAGTTTTGACAAAGTACCATTGAAGTTTTAATTGAGATTTCTCAGGACCTTTTGCAAGTCAACCATTAACACATACCTAAGGAAACCAGCAGTTATCTGTGCTGTGCTGTGTCAGGCTGTGAATTCTCAAAAATTTCTTGTTAAATTGTTTCCTTCTCCCAACCCAATGGGAGTATACAGAAAGCTCTATAGACCTATTTTAAAACTATCAGATTTCTGCCTGACTGACACTACTAACTTCAGCAAAGAACACAGATAATGATGAACTGAGAAAACACAGACGCAAAGAAAAAGCAATGTGGTTTTGAAACTTATTTTGTCACTGTTTTGAAAGGTTAGGGAGTGCTTTCTGTCTTGTAACCAAACTAACATGTTTCTTCAAACTCTTCATTTTCCAATGCTGGTGAACTATGCGATCAACTCTACAGCATATTATGTCACATACTCAAACTCAGCATCCAACTTTAAATTATACAGTAGTTTCTAAAACCACAAGATGAACTGTAAAGCCTTAAAATAAATACCTAGAACACACTTTGTATCATAGAATCATAGAATGGTTTGAGTTGGGAGGGATATTAAAGATCATTTCATTCCAACCCCCCTACCTTCTACTAGACCAGGTTGCTGCATTTTCTTTTCTCATTTTCAATTCATATGAAATAATTGGCTTTTCTTCTTTTCATTGTTTCCATCTAGAGGGACAGTGGTGAAGGCACGTGATAAATACCGGCATCCAGAGTGCTTTGTGTGCTCTGACTGCGATCTGAACCTGAAACAAAAAGGTTACTTCTTTGTGGAGGGCCAGCTGTACTGTGAAGCTCACGCACGTGCCCGCATGAGGCCACCGGAGGGATATGAAACAGTTACGGTTTATCCAAAATGCTAGTCTTACCTTAACACACAAATATATGCATGCACACAAAAAAGCCTTTACCAGCTAAGAACTGCAGTACAAGTGTCAGGACTTCTGCCTAAATCCAAAGTAGCAGCTTTTAAACCTTTCCCTGTGGGACTCTGAGAGGTGGAAGTCCTTATCAGCCAGAAATAGCATATTAATACCAGTAAAATTCTTGTAAAATATTGTTTTTGAAACTGTCGATATAACTCAAGGAAGTTTAAACTGAAACAGCTCTCCTGCAATAAAGAAAAGTGAAACAGCTGAGGTATTACATGAATGCTACAGCATATACATAAGTGCTGTAATCAAGACATTATTTTTAACATAAATTACATATTTGTGCAAACACCAACACCATCAAAGTCTTACTGGCTGGGCTGCTACAAATGTAGACACTCGACAGATCATTAGAAAAGCAGCTATTTTACATGGATAGTACAAAACAAGCAGCTGTTCATGTCTGCTATTATTCAAGTAGCGTTAATGTACGCTCCAAACATGTTTTGTTTACTTTGCTCTGAATTTGGGGTTATATTGCCTTAATTTTCTGGTGCAGCAGCTGTGATAAAGAATAAATGTCTAGTCATGCAGTAAAATGGTTAATATAATAAAGGCTGGTTAGTATGAAGCAAAGCTAAAGTTCTACGTTGTCTTAATGATTTTGCAATGACATCAACTTTCACATCACTTTGCAAAAAATTGCTCTGAGGCATGCACACACATAAATTGCTTTTTTGGAAAAAGAATCTCACACTGAGTTTATTGTGAATTGAGAATGAAAGCAAATTTTAAAACCTTTCTGCAGAAAAAGATACTGGATTTTTGTATCTCCATCTTTCAATTTCCATAATAGAAACAATGGAGACATATCATCAGAATATCTTTATTGCTGGTAAATTAAAGCTTGGACAAGTTTAAAAGTAAATGTTAATTAAAATATGCAAAGGCAAGGTCTTTTATAAAAAAGCCTAGTGAAGTCCTAAGGAATAAAAAACCAAAAAGCTGAAAGAATATGGGTTTGTAATCAATTTTTGAAAGTTGCCAAGAGCTACATTGCTTTTCGGTAGGTGCCAGCTACATAAACACACCTAATGACTAAACCATACTTAGCATTTTTAGAAAATATCAAAACAAGTCATAAATTCTTTACTGGGGTATTTTGAACCTGTTCTAAAATAGAAGAAGCTACAAAATTTCATATCAAGTCCACAAGACTAGCAAAAAAATAACAACCCAGTGACAATCATATATACTTTTCCCATTCTATAATGTAAGAAGCCTATAATGCAAGTAGAATATGGAATCAAAATAAATTTTACATACTTTTAATTTAATTTAAAAATCCATGAGTCCCAGAGATTGAAATACAATGTCCACATATTCAAAAACTTTTTGAACTGTCTTAAAGTATTATTTCAGAATTCAAATGTTTCAAAAATGTGTGTGTCACTGAATTTCTTACATTTATATATCTATATCTATATCTAGATCTAGATCTATATCTAGATCTAGATCTATATCTATATCTATATCTATATCTATATCTAAAGCAGAGATTAAAAAAATTGTTGCATCCTTTTTAAGGTTAGTTCCTGAATTACTTTTGGGCACAAAACATAATTCTGCTCCTCAGGTATCATGGAGGCTCTGCGTAGTATTAATATTTTTCCATTGATAAAGCCCATAAATCTGAAAATCCTTTTGAAAATAAGACCGCAAGTAATGTCTATTTTTACAAACTTAAAATGTCATTGGTGTTTTAAAATGTTTGTTTAATGTTCATTTCTTTGTGGAGTAGCTAAAGGTGAAAATAAATGTACTACATATGACAAATATTCTGTGTTTCTTTTTATCTGGTATGGAAAATAAAAATGTGTGAGTGTCAAGTGACCTGATAATAACAGAGGTTTGGATTTCAGTCTGACAGAGCAGTATGCTTCCGATTCATCAAAACCCTGGCAAGAATGAAAGACAATTTTTATATTAGGCATTTGAGTACATATCCAGGGCTTTCTAAAACAGAATGAGATCATGGGCTTTCAAAACTAAAGACTCAGAACTGCTCTAACACACCAAACATACCAATTGTAAATATGGGGAAACTCTTAGAAATGCAGATACAAGAACTGGTAGGTTACAAGGAAGTCACAGAGCATGACCTGATGCTAAAACTTTGGAGTAAATTCAGTGGTAATGCATCATCATGTAGTGCTGTTTTGGGAGGTTTGAAGTTGGATGTGACTTTGATAGAATCAGAAGCCTATCTAATTGCAGGTACTGACCTATATGAAAACCCATACAACAATATAACATCAAGTAAACCATTATTTCAGTTAATACAGAATCTGAAATCTCTGATCCTGATAGAGGAGAAAAATAGGAACTCTCATCCCACAGACACTTCAGTCTGGGAGAACTGAATACAGTTTTAAATGTGCGAGGAAGATACACCAGTTCTCTCTACTGCATTCTCAGGGTCGAATTCTTTATCTCAGTAGGATGTCATTGGTTCCTGACACACAAGGTGTCCACCTAAAGATCTACCACTTTATCTTCTGGCTTCAGAAGAGTGTAGCCAGTCAAGCATGATAGTAGCTTAATGCTACTATGCCTGTCAGCTGTGCCTAGACTCTTACATATATTACAAGCCAAAGGCAGGCATGGCATTTATTTTTATATGGAAAAAAAGGTAGGAAGTGTGACCTCACATGCTTTTCATCTCAACTCTTCAGATGCTGATCAACAAGTATGAAAAGCTTTCCCCAGCTATGCTACTGCTGCATAAGCAGCAGGGCTGTTCAGGGAGTTGTTAAAAACTTACATGAAACTGCAATAGAAAGGAATGAGGAAGCCAAGAATTACATCTGAAAAGACATAGATTAATTTATATGATACTTTTGAATCAATTCTTCCAAGACAAATGCTTTTTGGTCTTTCAAGTAATGCAGTTTTGCCAACAATCTGAAATCTAAAAAAGCACTCTAAAGTAGTTTAAAGAAACTGTGTTCTCTCCATCAACTAAACAGCTTTCTTCATCTTTTCAGCTACATTTCATCACCTAAAAAATTAGACTATTGAAAGTAAACTCCCTCCACTGTTCCCACTGACTGCAATCACACTATAACTTCAGAGTGCACCGAGTGGTTTCCTTTAGGATGAAATTCAACCAGAAGTTGTTCTCTGGTAGCACTGCTAATGCACACCAACCACTAATGGGAACTCAATCCACAGACCCAAACTAGAGCTGAATAGACCATGCCTGAAACGTGTTAAGGTAGATGCCAGGTCCTCAATACAAACTGATCTGCTCCTACTGCATCTCACTGCCTTTTAAAGCACACATAGCTTTAAGAATTGCTTGCAAGTTTCATAGAGGAAAGGTTTCTTAGGAGAAATTAAATTACTGACTGCTTATCCAGACTCAGAAATCAGACCTGATTTCAGATGTTTCAAAGCTCAGAGCTGTTTGATCAAGACTTCTAGTTCAAATTTCTATAAACCATATCAAAGAGAATAACTGTGCATCTGGGTATAGGTCTGGCTTGCTTGTAAAAACATGCACTTGATTTAAACTCCATTTTAAGGGTCTTCTTCACAAGGACCAAGACCATTATTCCCCTAGTGGGCTCATACATTTATAAATAAAATGGTGGGAAATAAAACATGTTTGCTGGTATGTATCCAGCAAATTTTATCTCTGAAGGCAACCACCCTCTGCAGATTTACCATTTCTGTTTCTCTTTTTCTCTCCTGTTATCCAAGCAAGCTATTCAGATAGCTTCTTTTGAAACTGTTAACAAGATATCTCCACAAGCAGATCATTCTTTTTTTTCTAAGTGCATGGAGTTTTGAAATAAAATGCAAATCTTCAGTTTATTGTCAGTGCCATCAACTAAAATCTTTGCCTCCACAGCACACGCTGGATAAAAAATGTTATCTACACAATGAGTTCACAAAGGATTTTGTTTCTATATATGGTAAAGCACACGGTTGTTTTAGCATTCTCAGTGAGTGTTTTTAGTTACACGCACCCTATCTAATCCTCCCTGTCTGCACACCGGAGCATGGTCCAAAGACCAGTAAAGCTTTTAGGTGAAATCTTAAAAGATTGTATATTACATCACTACGAAAAAAATTGCTCTCTTTGGCACAGAAGAGGACACTTATCCAAAATAAAACTTTAAAGAAATACTGTTTTATACAGGGCTGACAAAAATACAGCTGTGTTAGAGTGACAAATCACAAAACACAGAAACTGTAGAATAGTTAAACATTATAACTTTTGCTCAGAAAACGAAATATTCCCGAAATACCAACAAGATTCAGAGAGGAAAAATCTCTTGCAAGGTTTTCACAATTTTTCTTTTCATGTTACTGTTCAAAAACAGATTAATATAGATGACTCATTCTCTATTTAATGATGTAAAAAAATAGCATATTCTTGATTTGAGAAGTTTTTAATTATCCTGTAAAAACAGGAGCTTGTAAAAAGTTAAATATTAATTAGACCAGATATTCCAAGGAGATATGACTGGAACAATAATTTCAATGGCAACCAAAAAAACGAAAAAAACAACAGTTAATACATGCAGTCAAATTGTCTCTAACACATTCAAGCCAGAACCAAATTCCTGTATTACAATGAAGAGCAATGTTCTGATTTTATGCAAAACCTGTAGGGTGTCAGAAGCAACACTTTACACTCCTGGCACAAAACACAGAAATATCCCATTCATTTGCAATGAGAAAGGAATCTGAGTTTCCCAGCACCACCTTTGCAGGGTAATTCCAAAGCGCTCACAGGCTGTGCAAATGCAGAAAGCACAGGAACAGGTAGTTTTCTGTGAGGAAGAGTAAATCCCAAAGAAAATCTACGACTACGAAAATGACGATCAGTCTTTCACTGTACTTATAGACAAAATATCCTTTTCATATATTGATTATTCCATTTGTGTAGAACTTTTTCAATGAACTATTAATAAATGAATGCTATTTATTTAATAATCAGGTTTCTGAATGAAATTTCTCTATTACAATTGGCAGTGTCACAAATAATTCTCACCACTGCTTTACTTTGTGCAGTTTGGACTTCTAACATTTTTACTTCTATATCTTGCACATTTAAGAAAGTTGGGAGAGGAATAAAATTGCCAAATATGAGACACTTAACTACGACTTTTATTCTGGCTTTCTAGTATGTTTCAAGAATTGCATTCCTGTATACTGTTTTACTGTTGCAAATTCCCTCAATTACATTTTAATTTCACTGCAGGAATATCCCTAGTTTGCAAATCATGGTCACGTTTACAGAGAGCTTCTGTTCGCTGCTCCAAATCTCTTGAACCTCTTTCAGCAAGCAAGTAAAAAACTATACAGAAGTAGGATGTAGGACGTTAAAACTTTACTTGTTTCAAAATTAAATTCTTCCACTGTCTACCTTACCTCATCCTACAAGAAAAGCATATATTACAGGATTATTCAGAAGCAGACATGTCCAACTGTATCAGCCACTGTACTGAAAATTAAAAATAATTGGTAGCCCATAGTTTAAAATTCAGACTAAGCAGACAAGGTAGTTACAGTATGGAAGGGAAAATGGCATGATGACTTATAAACATTTTTTCACACAAGGTTGGTGGGCTGAAGTTGGAATAAAGAAGCTGTAAGAACTGCGAAGTGAGAAAAATGCACAGGTAAT
Source organism: Picathartes gymnocephalus (assembly GCA_013390045.1). Taxonomy (NCBI): domain Eukaryota; kingdom Metazoa; phylum Chordata; class Aves; order Passeriformes; family Picathartidae; genus Picathartes; species Picathartes gymnocephalus. Next base: position 20,606 of record WEKY01050218.1, read on the forward strand.
CACTCAGCACAAACTAAAAACACATAGAGTGTGAAAACTAGTCATACATCAAGACACCAGCAAGATCTTTTATCAGCTGATCCAATTACTGGCTGGCTTATAACAATTTCTCTCTTCCCTAAGTAAAAATGAATTGGACAAGAAGAGAAGCCAGGTAAGAATCCTGCACTGTGTTAACAGGACTAGTTCTTTAAACTTCTGCTTGAGTCTAAATAAATGTATGACAACACAATACCAGGAATTTCAGATTCCTTAATCCTAATAGCAGAGTATAATTCTAAAAACGTTTACTTGTTACTTCTCTGACTCATCGTTCATCTAACCTTTTCCATTCTTACTCTGGCATGTTATGAGATTCTTCTCTATAAGCACATGCACTACCCAACTCTAGTAATGGCCTTCCCTACATATTTCCTCTTCATTGCTTATTAACAACTGGCCTTTTTGAATCCAGAGCTACTCTCACCCTTGACAGAGTATGAAAGTGTAGTCCTTCAGAAATTATGCACTCACACACAGTGCTGTTTTTCCTTACAAGACCACAGAAATGCCCATGAGGCAAGTTCCCTTATTAAGTGTGAAATTTTAATGACTCTATGATATTTTTCTTTGAAAAACAAGCCTAAACATATATGGGGCTTTTGATGTCTTTTAGCAAAAATTGTAGCAGTTATTGTCCTGCTCTGGGCAAAAGGAAGGTCTGAGTAAAATATGCTTTACACTGGCAACATCTGGGCAAATAACAAGCTATCAAATCAATCATGGCTCTACTCTGGCATGTAAGGAAAAAAAAAGGCAAAAGCCTTTGAGGCATTCAGAACCCAGTGTTGCACTGGATCTCTCTGCTGTTTGCCAAAAGGCTTTTCATGGCAATTAAATTTCCTGGAAACAAAGCCTTCTCCTGAATTCTGAAAGGGCTCAAATTCATGTTCTCATCACAATACAAGATATAATACAGAAAAGTAGGACAATCTCTTTTTTCCCAAAATTCCAAGGTCAGACAAAAATGTGTCTAATTTTATATTTAATCGACCAATAACAGAGGATGCTGGATACATGGTACAAAATAATTAGTAGAGCAGAACAGTATGAATAGTTAGACTCACAGATTCCTATATGAAAGGGGGCAAGTTTGGCAACATTGGTGATAACAGAATCCTCTTTTGAATTTATGTCTTAAATGACTCTGCCCTTGATACTTCAGACATTGAGAGGTCAATTTACATAAACAGCTCTGACTCATACATTGCCTCTCAAGTTAGAGAATCAAACTGACATTTCCAAGTATTTAACGGATTTTGTCTCTATGATGACCCAGTCAGATCCCTATGCCTCACATACTTGTATATTCACTCCTATCATGTTTCAATAAACCTGTCAAGCTTGCACCTGTTCAAAGGTTGGTGGAACATGTCTACTGATCATCTCACAATAATGAACAAGTGACAGCTGTGCCTGTAGCTGATTCTAACATTTCTATCATAATGAGGGACATAGAAAAATTTCATTAGCTGTTCATATTCCGTCCATATTTCCCTAAAAAGAGTCATGAGGCTATAAAGACCTGAGTCATGCACTCTCAAGACAGACTGGCATTTGATACTGCAAGTTATGAGAACAATGGACTGCTTCTGAATATGTCTCTCTTATTTTCTTTCTTTTTCCTTTTTTTATTAAAACCAGTCAGCAATAAGTGTTGCTGACCTTTTCTGTGAACACTTTCTTTAGGGAACAGACAATCAGTGTCAAACACCAATTAAGGAAAATAGGAGTCATCCTTGGCACTTCTTGAACCTTCATGTTGAAGAGCAATGCCAGACATTTTCCTAAAACTTTACATTAGATGAAGTTCAAGCATTTTGTGAAATAAATCAGTACCTAAGCAGTATTTTAAGGGTTCAGAATGTATTCAGCAGTTTTTAAGAATATACCAATTCTGATTTTATTAAAACTATTATCCTCTAATCATACCTGCTTATTGGAAACATCATAAAAAGAAAATTAAAGAAAAGAAAATTAAAGAAAATTAAAGGGAAGGGAAG